>JABASH010001744.1:0-24023 GCA_019776445.1 Tomocerus maximus | reverse complement strand
TTCATTTTGACCTATATTTTCAGTTAAAAAAAACCCCATGTGAAAAAGTTGAATGGTTAAAGAGTAATCGATTGCACAAGACTTGGCGGACTTTCCGGACTTACCGGACTTTCCGGACTTTCCGGACAGAGTGACTGTGCAAACACATAAAATAGTCGGCAAGCCGATATTTAATAAACTAAAAGTGTTAGGTAATAGATAGGAAAATACTTGTATTTATGTAATCAAGAAATGCACGGAAAATGTTCATCATAAAAATTAAAAGGTGGGAAAAAAGTATAACATTATAGAGTGGACATAATAAAAATACACATATGTAAATAGTAATTCTAAATTTCTAAATCAGCTATCATATAGAAATTAGTAAAATCGATATAGACTCTAGATATAGAATTAAACCGGAACACTGACAGATTCATTGGTAAAAATGGCAGCAAGACATTAGCGGATGACAAGAACCGGGCGTGAAGTAGAAGTATCAATTTACTCATGGAAGGATAGCAGGCGTAGGTCACTTTCGTCATTCGTGATTTTACAATGTCTGCTGAGCTCTCGTATAAGCAATCATGTACTTTGTACTTGGCTAACTATTTAAGTCTAGTTATCTACTGTTATGTACAACTTAAGCACTTATTGTGTAATGGATATTGGAAACTTGTACTTGTCGACTTTTAGATTGTTAACTTGAGATTTTATTTTTACTGACAGAATGATTGAATAGTCAATTTAAAATGTACATAATCAAAACACGCATTCTATTTGATTGGGCTATGAATTTTTACTGTACAGTATACTGTTACTTAGAGGTTATCATTCTTTTATCTTTATCGTTACAGTTTTGTTAGTTTTATCACATATTTTTCTTGTGTGTACAGGGTTTATGTATACTTTTAATAACAAACAAATATGTTTAGTTCCCGTATGCGATACATAGATGTGTACGCTTGTCTTTGCTCAGTAGACGTTTAATGTTTAATCCATTTAATGTAGATGAGCCTATGAAAAAACAGAGTCTGAAGACAACACTATGGGGCATTCTAGTGAAAATGGTATCAGGGTATCAGCCTTCTCTCTACAGTTGTCAAAGATCTTTACCCCGTCTTCCTGTACCAAATCTAAATTCCACATTGGATCAGTTACTTGATAGCTTGAAGCCCCTTTGTACTAAAAGTGAATTGGATGAATTGACACAAGATGCGAATAATTTTAAACTTGGATTGGGGAAAAAGCTGCAACGTATCCTAATCTTAAAAAGCTGGTGGAATTCAAATTATGTCACAGATTGGTGGTAGGGCTTATATACATACATACATGATATAATTATAAAAAAGAACAATAAGTCAATTGATATGAATGGATTTGATTTTATATAGGGAAAAGTATGTTTATCTGATGACCCGAAGTCCTTTGGCAATAAATTCGAATTATTACGGTATGGATCATAGCTATTGGAGCCCTACAACTTCTCAAACTTCTCGAGCAGCCACCACTATCCATAATATAATGGTTTTCAAGCGATTAATTGATCGAGAGGAGCTTCCGCCTTTAGTGTTGAGAAATACTATACCAATTTGTATGGCGCAATATGAGCGGCTATTTTCTTCTATTAGGTTCTATTTCTTCTCTATTATTTATACGATAAAATACTACTTATTTTTTTATTTATTTAGAGATTTATTTTTCATGAGGATATGTAAAAAATTATTTTTTATGTCATATATAATTTCCTTGTAGACTTCCTGGAGAGGAAATTGACGAACTTCGTCATTACGATTCCACCGAGTCACGTCATATTGTTGTCCAACATCGTGGACTGTACTACAAAGTTCATGTATTTGATTCCAAAAATCAAATTCTCACACCATTAGCTTTCCAGACTCAGTTTGATTGGATTTTAGAGGATGCAGAAAAGCAACTATCTTCTGGTATGTATTTTTAAGAGTTAAAGTCGTATTTTCAATATACGCTAAAACATTTTCTTTAGTTATCTAATATCAGCTTGTGAATTTTGCAGAAAATATTTCTGAAGGAACGAGAAGCATATCCGCGTTAACAGCCCTTCCAAGAAATGAATGGGCTGTTATTCGCAAAGATAATTTTACAAATGGGATAAATAAGAAAACGATGGATGCGATTGAAAAGGCAATATTAATGGTCATCTTGAGCGAAGAATCCCCTGCATCGCTTAACGAAAGAGGAAAAATGCTTTTACATGCCGATGGAAAGACCACTTGGTTCGACAAGTGTGTCAATGTTTTCTTTTTTAAAAACGGTCGATGTGGACTGAACGTTGAGCATACAATGGCCGATGCCCCTGTTATGGGTCATGTTTGGGAGTACGCTATGACAAAAGAGTTAGTGCCAAAACTTAATCATTTTATTTTAGATTTTTTTTGCTGACTATATTTTCAATTTTTATAATGTATTTTGTTGTACAGAATCATCGAAAAGTGGTACACTGATGATGGACACTGTATGCCTATGCTTAAATCATATCGCCAAGGAAAATTCAATAATCCAAGTCGACTGTCTTGGGATGTTAAAGAGAGTTTAGAGAAACACATAAATAACGCCGTCCAATTTGCTCAAAAAGTATTAATACGTCAATTAATTTTGCAAATCATATTACTAATTTTACTGATGTATTACTATTGAAAATCTATTGCCGGATTTTTTGCATATTATTTTGGTATCTAACAAATATTTCATTTTGCAGTGTAACAAGGATTTGGATCTAGAAATAGCTGACCACCATCATTGGGGTAAAGGAATTATCAAAACATGTAAAGTTAGTCCAGATGCTTTCATACAAATTGCTCTCCAATTTGCCTACTATAAAGACACAAACAATTTTGCTCAAACGTATGAGGCTAGTATGACACGATTGTATCTATGTGGTCGCACTGAAACAGTTCGCTCTTGTACTCAAGAAACTGCCGAGTTTGTTAAGTAAGATAAATTGTAATTTCTTTGACTATTTTCAATGCATGCTATTTCATCATTTGAATATTTTTATTATTATCATAATTTATCATAGGGCAATGGTCGAAGATAGACGTTCACATGAAGAGAAGATACGTCTGTTTATGAACGCTGCTGACAAACATCAGCAACTGTATCGAGATTCTATGAATGGAAAAGGCATCGATCGTCATCTATTTGCTCTTTATGTCTGTTGTAGAGGGTTGGAGCATGTCAGTACTTATCAGTTTAACTCACAGAGATTGCAATGCTAATTTTTTCAATTCTCATTTTCTAACGATTTTCTGACTATTTATAAATTGCAGAAGAGCCCATTTTTGGAAAAGATTTTAATGCGACCATGGACTTTATCAACTAGTCAGCAGCCTCAGCAGCAACTTCAACATGTGCCTGACGCAAATTTAGCTCTCTTCCATGATAAAGTAATATTCTACGCATTCTTTCTTATGTTAATATAAATAATGTTTTATGAGCATAAGGTAATAGATGTTCAATATCCTAGGTTTCTCCTGGTGGGGGATTTGGTCCTGTATCTGACGATGGATATGGTGTTTCCTATATGCTACCTTCGGACCATAAAATTTTCTTCCATGTAACTTCAAAGCACTCTTCACCAAAGACATCATCAAAGCGATTTGCAGAAAACATATTCAAAAGTTTAGACGAAATACGTCAGTTATTTAAAGGAAAACAGTCTTAATGTGATATAATTAATAGTTTACCAAATACACCATGAGTCACTAATAGGTAGTAATTATTTTTAACATTTTATACAATCTTGCCTGGTAGTTCCTGTATTATGAATTAGATATTGCTGTACAATGTGTACCTCTAATAACGTGCAGCTTAACCTCACCTATCAAAATGCATTTAAACTTTTAAATCCCTCTTGATTTCATTTTTATCGTTGTTCACAAAACGACAATCACAAACACCTGTCTATTACATGTCTAGGTATTTTATCTAGTCCCATTACAGCAGTCTGCCTCATGTAATTGTTTTGTCCGGCTGAAGATGTAATCGTCATTTGTCTTTTTATTATGTCTCAAAAAATTCATTCCATTTTCGAAGGACAGAAGTAGTTATCATTATCACTGTCTACTTACAAACCTCTACGAAAATGTCACAATCCTAAATGACCAAAATTAAATACAGGATGGAAACAATTTGCCATTTATTTAATGAAAAATTTACACCTAATCTAATAAAGGTAGTTAATATACATACATATTTACCATTCGTCATTCCTAGATTCCCTACTCTAATGATACAACGAAATTACTGTGTTATCAGTTTTGCTAATTAGAACTACGTTATTTGGGTCATAAATTAAATACACTGTGGATTTATTCCATGTATGTTATATGAATATATTGGTTTGGGGACTCGTTGAATTTTGATTTTTAATATATTTTCGCTTTGCAACATTTTAATAATGGAATTTGAGAAACTCTTTTCAAAGGAAGCCCGATTCCTTTTGCAGTCTAATCATAATAAGTAATATTAAACTTCGAAACTGATAATAGAGATAATCCCCTCAGACACTCACACTTATAATATCAAAATAGCTTCTTTTTAGCAAGCATGTGATTTAAAATTATTAGGTATTAATTCCGACTGTCTACGAAAATATTATTGGAAAATGAAAATTAGTTTGTTAATGCATAAATGTAATGATATTTATTCCATACAAGATTGTTAATACTATGACTGATTATGATTAGATGATTTGATTACTGATTAATGGAGAAACCGCATTTCTGTTTTACGTAGTTGTCTGTTATATATTGTTTGTAATATTCACATTCAGTCTTGTTTTCGAAAAGTTTGTAATCAATATTATCCTGTTTTGATGATTTCCTCATTCCTGGCGTTTCTGGTATATATTTAAAATAAATGGGTCTTGATTTGTCTTTCTTTTGATACATTTGTACACAATAAATCTTTAATAGTAGTACTGTATTGTAATGTTTCTGCATGAAAGCAGATTAATTAGTAATTAAGGTTCGGTAAAGTTAATTTCGATGGTTTTGCTATGTAGTTTAGTATACGTTTGTATTTTAGAATTGACAGGGACATCCCTATATAAATTGTGGTTATGATTTTTTTAGTGCCAAAGATCGCTGGTTAGTGGTTACCGATTTACCTATATTTATATTATGTGATAAATTATTAAATACATTAGTTACCTATTTACACTATAGGCTATCAAGGAACAATTGAAACCTAACTACGTTTTTTGATTTTACTAATTAACCAATTGTGTAATGCTAAGTTATGCATATATGACAATAAAAGTTCCAGAATCGACATGTAATATAATTACAAAAGTGTATTTTATTAGCAAACTTGTTGCAATAAACTGTTATACCTCATTAGTAATTTTATGACATCACACCGTCTGCTGCATGAGTTAATATTATTTTAATTCATCTTAAAAATAGGAGGAATGTGGTGAAGAAACTATTATCATAAAAGTTGGTTGCTACATTTTCATCCCAAAGCTGGAGACGGCATGACCAAAGTCACACCACCTTGGCGGACGGATATTATTGTTGCAGACGTATTTACATTCAAGAAAACCATGTTGATATGAACTTCTGCTTTTTTATATGCTTTCAGATCCGAACTTACGAATTCAATCTGAAGAACATGAGAAGAGTCTATATGAGTTGAATTTGTTGTAGAATTTGTGATTTCAGTACTATTGCTGTTCGACAAGGTAGATATTGTTGAAATTGTCGGTGTACTGATTAAAATACTTTCCACGTCTCTAGTCACTGTACAATTGCTTTTGGAAATGAAAATGGATTCCAACAAATGTCCTTCTGACTTGATGGCCGCTTCGTAATCAACGGAGCCTGATATGTGAGTCGGATCTTGATTTGTTTTCTGCCACATGGAAATAGTTCCTAACAGCCCACTCCCATTAACTTTACAGTTCAGACGCATCGGTAAGAAATTCTGTATAAATAGTAAATGGATGAATAAAGCATCAAAGATCATCACGAATAAAACAGAAAAATTGCATAAAATGTTGAAATACGCATGCTGGAGGCGGTGGCTTCCATGCATTTTTAATGCACTTGGACGTTAGAATGTCAGATTGGCCTTCTTCGATGAAATATCCGGGAAAGCAACCGAAAACAACTACATTTGCATCCAGCGTCCAATTGCTAAGACCTTTTTCGTCTAGAGTAGGGGGATTGTTGCATCCTTTCAGATGGAAATAATTGCATGAGTATCAATATATTGTACAAGTATAATTTATACTTAATTTTATCATTTACTGGTAATTTTGCTACACACACCTGTATAGTCACCAAGTAATGCCTTCTTGAAGGCGTAAATGCCTATAACAATGGCAATTGCAACTGCTATCAAAATCGACGCAAACTTGCAGATTTTTCCACAAATGCTTTTCTCCCCTGAATTGGTCACCTCTTCCCCTACTGTAAAAGTTTTAGAGGCCATGGCAGAAAATTAGAAAGATATGGAGGAGATGTGTTAAAATAGACAATTTTAATGTTGGAATTTACTAAACGCTTTATCACCGAAGTTATTATGGACTCTGTCGGGAAGCTAAAATGCTGTAAAAATTCTTTAGCTGAACTCAAGGACTGGGTCTGGTAGTTGCATTGCAAATGTTTATTTTCTGGAATTTTTAATTCAGGTTGAACAGAAACTAATGCAAATTAAATGATAGAGCAGTCGATAAAGACTACATGTAGACCATATTTAATAATGAAAAACCTTGTATTGATAATTCATAACTTCTTCTCCATTCTCTCTGTGGTTAAGAATCCTCATGATAAACACCTGTACACCTGTGCAAGCAATAATTTCTAGAGAAAAATAAAATTCTGTGGTTACTTTTTATGAACGTGTATAAATTCATCTAAAATGTCCCATTTTTGCATAGTGCTGTCTGCAATACTACAAGTTGTATTTAATACATTTAAATTCCCTAGAAAATTATTATTTCATTACTGACCAAATCGAGTGAGCGATCTCACATATTTATTATTGGAGGAATGACATTTTGTGGTTCTTTCTTACATGAACATAGTTAACACTTTTAAATAGACATATCTCACTGACTTGACATGACCTTATTACATGATGATGCAAATTCTTGCAGTATGTGTAATCAAAACTGAGTCATATATGGTATCTATTATTGTTGCTAAATATATATTGTTTATTGATTGATAGTTTAAAGACTTATTTACAATGGTGCATTTACAAATCGGTTAAGGCATTGTGATGTTCACTAAGTTGTGCGGAAAACTGCTTTGAGTTCCTTTCCTTAGAACACTGTCAGAAGCATTTATAACTGCCTTTTGAACTGCAGAATAAAGGTCACCCCCTTTCGAAATGCAAAAAGCTAATGTCCCGACAAAACAATCCCCAGCGCCAGTTGTGTCTACAGCTGTGACTTTAGGTGCATCTACATGATGATAAGTTCCCAATGACTTGTCCCATAGAATCGCACCTGCAGATCCCAACGTGATGATGACATTGTTACAATGAAAATCTGATTTCAGCTTCTCTATGGCTATTTCTGCCTGAGATTTATTTCCTATACTTTCCAAACCAGTAATAAGTTCGGCCTACAAAAAATTAAGAGAGCAGTTAATAACAAAATATTAGTTCATCAACATTTGTAATTATTTTAGGTTCATTTCTTCATAACAAGTTGCATGAATTGTAATAAGAAGTCATTCATAAAGGAAAGTTTTCACTAACCTCGGATTCATTTAGACAGAGAATATCAGTCAAAGAAAACATTTCTTTCGGAAGATTGCTAAGCGCAGGGGCAACATTAAATATAGAAGTTACATTATGTTTTCTAGCAAGTTGCAAAGCTGTAAGTGAACATTCCGTAGGAATCTCAAGTTGTACTACAACAACTTTACTTCGGGAGATGAAACTCTCCGCCGAGTCCTGGACATATTCAGCTGTCATAAGGCCATTTGCTCCAGCAACAGTAATTATTACATTTTGTCCTGTACAATGAATATCACTATAATGTAATGACTCCCGCAAATTCAATTATTAATAGCATTTTATTACCATCATCATTTCCAACCATAATAGAGGCCACGCCAGTGGGGACACTGTCTTCAGTTTTCACACAATCGACATTTACTCCTTCGGATTTTAAGTTGTTGTAGTATTGTTCTCCATACGAATCTTTACCTACCTTCAGGAAATCATACAGACACATAATGTAACAAATTGTTGTTTCTAGACACGAGAAGCATTTACATGGGCAGAATAATGTATGGTAAGAAGTTAATACTAAAATCGACTGTTTTGTTTACTTACTTTTCCAACAAATGCACACTTAGCTCCTAAACGTTGTGCTGCTACACACTGATTGGCTCCTTTGCCTCCGTACCCGGTTTTGAAGTCGTTTCCTCCGATTGTTTCGCCTGGTTTCGGAAGTCGATCCGCATAGCTATTTAGAAACAATATTCACCCAACGGCAAAGAATGGTATAGATATATCGATGTATTGTGAATATTATATTCTGGAAATAGTTGAACAAGTGCACATAAAGCACTTTCATACCAAATCAAGTCCATGAAAACCGAGCCGACAACAACAACATCTAGTTGGCAATCTGCTTTGTTCGTCGTGGTCATGTTAATCTCCGGTATTCAGAAGAGTCTATTGATTTATATCTATGTAAGTTGTCCTGAATTGTTCTTGTCGAGATGCAAAGATTTATTGCACCACTATAATATGCACTATGAACAGAAAACAGTAGCAATCTAGGCACTATTACATATGTAGTACTGTTAGACAAATTGTGCTGCTATTATCAATTGGTAAAAATCGTATAAATATGCAGTTTCGAGCTGTTATACAAAGGGGGAATTTAATTGTTCACTTATACCTTCACAAATGAAGTTGTAAATGTTTTTATCTTAAATCAATCATGGCATATCTTTTCACTCTGTTAAAGCGAGTTATATATCGTCCTAGGCCTGCTAATGAATATACATCCACGTTGTATGAATACAGTACAGAATGACAAATGTGTGACTGCCTCCTAAATGAAATTTCTGCGGCTATAGCCTGTAGTAGTATGATAAAAGAGCAGTGCAGAGTTTTGTTAGCTGCTGTGTATTTACTCTAAATATCGAATCTTACGTGTGACTGTAGAAGAACTACCCTTTCATATATCATAACATTATGAATACAGTAGTTAGTCACTATATTATAAAATCTCTGCATAATACCAAAGTAACATGTGATGATACTTTTCTGTTTACCGATAACATATACGTTCTTATACACAAACCATGCGATGTGACAGTGCCTTATCCTTATCTAATGACATAAAGATAATGCGTAGCAAGTCCCTTTGTAAACTCGACATTGACAGATATATTACACATACCTTTAGCTTTTTGCTCATCCTTCAACTATTATCTATGTCTATATTATGTTTTAGAAGAATATTTACAATTATATGATTACTTTATGTGACCATGACTTATCTGTCTCTTATATAGTAATTTTAGTTAATAACAGTTGGTCTAAATATTATTTTTCGGTGTAGTAGATACTTAATATACTTACATATAGTTTATCTGATTAAGCATGTCAAGAAATCAAGAATATTGTAAGTAAATTGCACTAAGGATAATTCGTGTTAGCAATGCTGTGATAATGTGCAAGTGTGGTGCAAATTGTGCCATTTAACTTATATGGGTACCTACATTTTAGTTCATTCATTGCTTTCGACATTTCTGAAACGCTGTTTAGATATTTTGGTAGCTACGATGTTTCCGAAGAACATAAACTCCCAATCTACCAAAATTTCCAGAGAGTTCTTAATATTACCTCGTAATTATATTCGTTGTAGATAAAACCGTGCTTAAAATATAACCGTTGAAAATGGCATCCAGTTGAAGAGTTAATTTCAAATTTCAAGGTTACTAACACAGTAGCTGTGTAGATATAAGTAGGTACTTTTAGCAAGCATTTGTAATACAGGGTAACTCTGATATCTAGCCTACATGACGTAAATTACATAACGCAGATATATCTTTCTGCCAAAATAAATATCTACCGTAATACAAATATAAAGGCAAGTGTGGATATTGTATATGCATTTACTGCGTGTAGATAATCTTGTTATCTGTCATATGACGACTATGAGCCGAGGTTGTGGTTACATTACATGTATTTCAATTCAGAAACCAGAACAGAAGGCAAAGCAAAAGCAGAGATAACAAAACAGATAACAGAGAGACACAGCAGGAAAGGTCTGATAATGGTATCTCCCCTTCCTCCAGATAATGTCTCAACTTCACTGCCTCAAAGTCTCTCTGGCCTGACTAATTCATTAATTCCAGTCAAATCGTCTATCTCTAGTATCCTCATCGCTAGGTAGTCAACTAGCATACTCTACGACTACAATTTATAATTAGTTACCTAACTCATCACATACTACCCTGATTCACAACAAACAAATACATCTCTATCAGGTGGGAAGAAATGTGTTCAGGTACTTATCTTCCTCATTACATGTTCCTATAAATATGCCCAATCCTTATGACTATATATACACATTGCTGGCAAATAACTCATCCTGTAACCACTATGTAGAATTACATGGACATGTAGCAACAGATTCTGTAATTAATAGCATATCTGCACAAAAATAAATTAAGGATATTTGAACAACATAAGGGAACTCATTATGATTAGGTAATTACTACCGAACTAAATTGTAGTTTGCCTTTGTGGTCAACTCAAATCTCTTTATTAGCAGACATCTGAAGTACTAACTTGCAAATACCTGCCCATGCATTCTATATTAACACTTGTAATGTAATTTCTTATTAGTATATCCTTATATGTACTGATTAATTTAAAAAATAGATTTTTGCACTGGAGTGAGTCTACTTCAGATACCTGTACATTACTAGATCTACTAGTGGGATAACATGAAAAATTTAGTCCTGTTAGTAAAAGCTGTTAAGTGAACATTAAAAGAATGTACTGAAGGAGCGAACTAAACCTCACCTCAATGAGCCAACCAACCATACTACCTATATTCTTATTTTTCATAATTTATGATAAATTTTATATACATTAGAAAATTTTACATGAAATTTTAATGTAATCTAGGTATGTATTACATCAAGATTACTGTAGTAGCGTGTCTGTGTGAACAAGTCAAAAATAGTTTAATGGCTACATGGAAATACCATCATCTTTCCAAAAAATGATGAAGTTCAACGTAATAATGTCGCAGGTTTTTAAACCCAGTAACAGTACATTCATATTATAATACACAAGCTACTAATTGTTCCCATCTGAGTTCAACAGCATTCAGAGCATAGTAGTTATAGGAAAGATGAATGGGATAGTGCAAAGTGCCTTTTACTTGCTAGTCCAATTGACTAGAATAAGGCTGATTCATTACTTAAATCTAGTCTAAATCTTGAGAGCAAGTCTAAAACATTCATATAAGGTGTAACCAATCACTAAAGGTATACTATGCTTACTATCCGCACTGGAATCTTGAAGCATTTGCGTTTGAACACTACTGAAATAAAGTACTACTGATTCCAAAATGTCCAGATATTTTGTTGCACTGTAATAATTAATTTATGAAATGCAGTGCAATCAATCCAAAATAATCAATCTCAGATAAGTACTAGTATCGACGTTATTGTGGCGTAATACACACATCAGAAATTGTGTGGTGTGTGTATGGTATAGTATATCTATACATCATGTATGCATATTGCCCTTGTTAGCAGCAAAAATAGCAACAAAATTTATTCATGTAATCTGCCTGGTTCTTCACATAGTATTTACAAATAATTGCTAAACTCATATTTCCTATATTCATTGTAGAAATCTAGACAAGAGTTTTATTCCATATCTATCATATTCTTATAGAACTGAAAATTCAGATCAATTTTAGCAACAAACGGCACCGAAGGTAAGCCAGTTTCGTTACCTTACTCCCACAACGAAAGTCGAGTCGCAAACAATTTGAAGTGGTAAAAGTCAATATGTATTTACATGTGGTATGCAGTTTTTATGCGATCTAAGGTACCTTGCGTTGCTGCAAGTCTAATAGTCTGACTACACGAGATTTGTTTCTTGAGACTAAGGCGCTTGCGACTATACAACTCTTCAGAACTCAGGAGTCAAATCAATTAATAGGAAGATTAAGCATACGTTAATGATTCCTTGGATTGGAGACCCAAAATCCAAAGGAATAAATTTTTTCGATAATTCAGGTACGTCTACTATGTACTTAAGTATCAAAATAACCTTCGTTATACAAGGAAACACTCATGGTGTACCATATAAAGTTGAAGACTCAATTATAAGTATGTATAAAGTACCCATTTTGATAATTATTCAAATTCTACTCAATCAATGCTAACAAATAGCATGCCAATAATAGCATGCATACATAATAGCATGCCAATCAAAATCAATCAATACTAACTAAAGGTATTCTTGATGTCAGGTACCTCCAAGTCTTAAGTAATGAATGTGCTAAGGGTAAATAGCATAACAGACTGTTATCTTTAATGCAATTACATTTACAATGTACTGCTAAGTAATTTACTACTGTCACAATTTGAATGTATTCCACAATTTTAGTGCTGTACCTATAATAACCTTAGAAGTGATTCGATAATTCATCTGCCAAGGTAGTTATAATTTTCCCATTTTTATTGAATGTGCTAAGGAAATGGTAGATCGCGAATGTTAATAATGCTTGCTAATGAATAGTGTCTCAACAAAAATGTCAAAAGTTTTACTGTCCATACCCTGTGTCCTACCAACTGACAACAATCAGATTTATTAAAGTAAATATGCTTATGTAAGTACAACTTCAGTAGACAGCAAACCTCGCCATTGCTTGCATACTTGTATCTCTTCGCTGCTTGCATTAAACTACCTACAAGTACCTTGTTAAGTAATTACATACTAATATGAAGGCACTATAGGTTTAGATAATCACGTAAATACGCATGACCTTATGCAAATCAGTACACATAAGACAAATGTATAGTCAATCATGTTCCTTGTTTGCGAATTCGTTCAAATCAATTCAACTTTATTACCCAAGTAGCAGCAGTAGCCTGAACTGGTTTTGATTTGAGTATATGAACTAGACATTGTAGACTTATACTTTTTTCAAGGCGTATTCAGGATGAGATTTTCGAAGAGGATCTTTGTAAGTTTAGTATTTATACGTTAGATTTTAGAGTCGTACGTATCTCCAAATATTTGACTTCTAGGATATCGTCCAATCCCTATATGCATGCATAATATGTAGCTATACCTGCTAAGAAATAATTATATGTGTTATAGGATTACACTGAATTCTTAACTAGAATTACATTTAATGTAGACTATAAAAAATATTACAATGCAGACCCAACATGTTTGTTAAACTATGAATTGATTTTATAACGCTGTATATAAGTACATACTATGGGTGGGCTTTTGGCTATTGGGTGGGTATTATAAACAAGATGATAGTCTTATTTAATCAAGATTCTGGTACTTTAAGCTTTACACACTGTCTGTTATACTTACTCACGCACGCAGTACCTATCTGTAATTGTGACATAACGTAATAGCATCTGTATTCCTTGAATGTGTATTCTCCACTAATGAGCTGACTGTATAAGTGATCCATGAAGGGGGATTGTTTTTCTATCAAAATATTAAACGAGACATAATTGTAATTCGATACTTGCGACAGCGACTTAAATTGCGATATAATTACAGTTAATTGTAGGTATCTATTGCAGTCGTGTACAAATACATTTTTCGTCAATTCAAGTTTACATCTCCAAACTGGAGTCCTTTGTTTAAACAGGATTGGCAGTACGGCGGATGTCGGTGGACAAAAATGAACCAACTGTTTTCAGTATATTATTCTAGCCCTTTAGTACGGACTATCTCAACGCAATCGAAATCATCACCGAGTCACTGTACTTTAAACAATAGGGTAGCTCGTTTCCGAAAAAGAGATATTTTAAGGATGTAAACCTGTCTGCAAAAATACTTTGATACAAAGGAACAGGAACAGAACTCAAATAAATCAAAAGCAATCCCGATATAAAATGTAAAAGATAACATGGAAATTATTTTCAAAGACTGCAGATAGAGGAAATGAGCAAGTATTAAAAGATTGAAGCTTTAAATGTTGGTACAGTACTAATGTGAACAAAGGCGCAATATCCCAACCCAAGTAGTAGAACATTCAACTTTGCCTAAGGAAAAATGCGTGTTCCATGGTACATAAAATCATAATTAACCAATTAAAACAAATCTTGTAACAGTGTTTGTAAAAATTATAAGCTAGAGAAAAATTACACTGAGCTTGTGTTTACATTTTTAATGGGAAACAAACATGAAGGTTAACAGTCAACATGAAAATACATACAAACATGAAGCACTGGGATTTATGCTGATGTGCATCTGCCTGGTAAAGATAGTAAAAATCTATCTGGTTTACAGATTGATATCAAGAGAGAAATCTTCTGCTTCCATCAGACTTAAACTGCTAGGACTATACTTAATCAAGGAGGTATACATTAGATTAATATGCTCTATATCGTATTTAATCGTATTGGGTAGGGTTAGATAGATTTTAGTGGTATATTTAAATGCGTTAGGCAGGATATAATTTAAGTTTACATTTTTTACATGTTTTCATTTTTTAGGATAGTCAGGATAGGCGGTTAGAAAACTAAAAAATGTAAGGTATGATATAGTAATGTACATTTTGGTCTGTGCGCATTGTGTCTCTAAAGTGTAACTTAAATATACTTAAGCATACCGTCCGTATTTACTATCAGATTGGCACTAGTAATTAGCAGAAGGATTTTCGAAAAACTACGCTAGACAAGGCAGGTTTATATTTTGCATGGTTAGCTAACAATGACGAGGACCGGACGGGTCCAGTGAAACCTGAAAGGAGCTAAGCTCGCCATCATCATCATTCTCTGCCTACATACATCCTACTACATAGATACAACAACCAACTTCAGTTCATGAAGTGTGAATTTATTGAGGCTTTCCTATACGAGTATAAGAGTATATAGTAATAAAACAAGTCCTTCCTACAATAAAAGCCAATTTTAGTGAGTGCTGCAATATTTAATGCTAGTCGACTGATGTGTTCGCTACATACAGTATGTAGCAAATCTATGATCAATTAGGTAAGCAGATTTTTAATTTTCCTTTATGATTTGTCTCAATGTTAATGTCATTATTTACAGAAACGCCTCAGTTACATCATTCAACTTTCTGATTACCGATATTCTGAAATGAAATGATAAATAAAGGGCTACCGATCCTTTTTATTAGTAGTAAGTGCTTATCGACGCCAGGAGTAACTGTTATGAAACACTGAATCGCATATAAGAATACTTAATTGCTGCTTTAACAATAATAATTGTAATTTGTGAACCTGAGTATTAGTTATTGAGAAAATAACTGGTGGATGTTGCTATTTTTTATTTTTTTATACCACATCATATAATAATTACAGTTAAGTTAAGGATAAGATTCCTTAACTGTAGTTTACGTACATGCGTCATTATGATATGGTGCACAGAGGTGTTTCTTACAAAAGTTTATAAATGTAACATGTTGTGAATAGGTTGTGTACAGCAATGAAGAAACGAACGAAAACTCTTTTGAAAAAAATGTGCTTTGTCTGCAGTGTTAGTATCAAGCAGCAAAAGAAGACTATGAATGATCTAGAAATATTTATACTCAAAAGTATTTGCAGATACTATATTATGCATTCGGCATAAATATGTTTGTTTTTTGCAAAATGTGCACATTTAGCCATAATAAGTATTCAGTATCCATTTGTTCAGATGAATAATAAGTTTAAGATTGTTTTATTTGTTTTTCTTTGAAATCATCAGTGTACACCTATATTATATTAAGTTTATATTTACCTAAGTAAACTCGAAAGTTCAAATTACGTTTTCCCTGTTGGGAGAATCAGCATCATTTGCATAATCAACTATGTAGCAGGTCCATAATGAAGGTGGCTGTAATCCCTTCGTTGTAATTAGCATTGAAAATTGTAGGAAGTGAATGAAGTGGTAGGGTTGAACCGATGAAACCAATGGGATGATATTCACTAATCACGGTACAGAATAAATCAGGGAGTAAATTGCACGTTTTTATGGAAAAGGTTGCTATTTTGTTTATCTCTGTTCACAGCCACACAGAACACATCGAGAGATTCTCTCTCCTACTCGTGTGACTCCTTCAATTAGGTAACTAAATAGATTTTCAATCCCTATTGCCATTCATTTACTACTTTTTGTGGTATAAGGGGGGATGGACAAATGCTAACACCATGCCATTGAATAGTGGATTTCACTATTAGCTTTCAGTATACACATATACAATTATCATGCACTGCCTCAATTAGATTCCTAGTGCATCCAACCGGGTTTACTCCTTTAGTTCTAGGTACAAGGAAAACTATTTCCCATAAGCCTAGCTTATACATAGAAACCTTCCAAGTTCAAGGTTAGCAATTGATTTACTTTTATCCTAGGAACAACTAAACCACTAAATGAAAACTAAAACACTCGTCAAATGTAGGATAGGATGAGAATGTATGGATGGACAAGACAAAATGATTTTCTGGACTGGGTTGCCGTTGCCGGCTTTGAGGGCAGGTCTTTGATGGGCAAACCACAAACATGTTTTCTTGCTCTATCCGACTACCTACAACAATCTTCCAGTCCATACTTCAGACCAAGATTTGAAATCGTGTCCACAAGCAACTTGTGCTGTAAAAAGTCTATAAAATTGAAAACCGGCAAAACTGCTTTTTACACATTTTGCCATTTGCTGAGTGGGTAAGTATTGTCAATACAATAAAATGGCAAGGAGTAAGGATAGGATAGTACATTGACAAGACCACACTTTTTCACTTTTCGTAAACTGTCCATGGTCTATTAAAATTGTTACACCTTTAATCCACAGACTTCACATGTTTGTTATGACGGCAGCTACTTACCTCTTTCCTGTGTCGTGTCCGTATACTTAGTGCATTTATATAGAAACTCTATGCCATTCCTACTTAGCCTACTCAAGTTGCTATTTGCTATACTAAAGAAGAAATAAGTAATCAATTTTATGTGATTGCTAAGGTAAGTATGGAGGATATGAAGTAGTTAAGATTGCAGTAATATACTAGTATACAATGGAAATAAAAGTCTATTTACTTATCTTAATCTCATGTTCAGGGAGAAACCTGAATTCAGAAAGCCATCAAATTCTACAGTTTTTACATAATACCAACTGCAAAATAATATTATCCATAACAGAGTTGCTTATTATAATGAACATTCAAAGATATACTCATATACTCCTAAAATGCTTTTCGTTTACTCAGAAAGAAAACCTAACCGTGTTTTCGATATTTGAAGAGAACTCCTGCGTATGGAGTTTTTTCTTGAATAATCAATACGTACCTACATTAGATATACTACATAGTTATTTTAATTAGATCATGTACATCCGAGTTGGATTCATACCACATAGTATCACCAAATAAAAACATTTTGAAATGGAATTTCCAAGTTGTAAGTAGAAACAATAGATTTTCTTGTTCAGTTCATTTATGGAAATAGAAATGAAATGATAATGAACTATTTTATCTTAAAGTTTTAGTAAATATTCTAAATTTTAACAAAGCACTGTACCTTAGTTTCAACTTTCTTACCTGAAAATACCGGTGAAATAATGGGTGTGTGCGAATAAATGGCAGTGACAAAGGGAGAGTATTTTGCAGATTGTTTCATTCCTAAATGTTGTACCAGATATGCATTTACACCAGTTTAATAACTACGGCAAAAATGCTATTCTGGCACGCATGTAGGGTGAAATTATACAAACCCTAGTCATTCTTGCCATTTGTCTTCCGACGTCTTGAATCCTGTATTTCTTGTAGAATAACTCGGCGAATTTTTGTGCTGATTAATGATACAGTACGTGTTGAATACAAATTAATAAATAGTTTTCATTGAGACGTTTACAAGATTTGTACAAATAATAAAAATGTTTGATCACGTCTCACTATTTGTGTTACTGGTCTAAAAACTACATTTTCTAGTATACTAGAGCTAGAGTGAAATTATTAGTGTCCTTCGTCAACTGTGTAACAACAGAAGTCAAAAGTGGGAACGATAACTATAATTAAGTACGGACGTGACGTGACGCTGTAATAAAATAAGTAATCGCACTAGTTTTGTTGGGAACTTATGGGAACTAACTACAGAGAAGTTGGATATAAGTCACACTGCGAGAGAACGAGCGGAGTTTTGTTGCGAATCTGCGGAGATAGGAGAATGAGTTGCTGACAAGGCGAAGTACTTGTGCAGAGAGAGCGGCTGTTGCTTCTTGGCCGACAGTCTTATAAGGACTCTTGATGAAGTAATGCGAATCCCACCGTGTGACTGCCACCACCACACAACAACTACAATGAGCAGAACAAAGTTAGCAAAAATCTCTGCCATCCAAGTGTAATAGGGCATCTTATGTTATGTTTGTTCTTCTGTGCATGGATCTATGCTGAAAAGAAATCAAGACTTGCTTTATTGCTTTAATTCCTCGCTTTGCTTTCCAGTGCACTGCACCTTGCAATGTAAGTACTCTTCACCAAACTATATTTTATTGCACATATCTACTCTACAGGGTTTAAGATACGATTCTTCAGGCCCTGTGTCAAATAACTTTTCTCTCCACAAAAATTTACAAGATAATACTCATCTTTTATTGTTTCCACACTCTAACCAATTTGGGGTGAATTTCTAATTTCTTTGAGAAAACTAACTAAAATTCTTTACATTTCTTATAGCAATAAAATTGGGAACAAGTATTAAGTAGTCTAAGGCAGGAAAAGTGTAATACCGGCTCTGAGTAGTATGAATAGTGTGTAAGTTAGGTAGCAGTAGTAAATATAGAGCTTATAGTAGTAGTAAGTATAGTAAAGTGATTGTGAAGTCATGTTATAGAGACTGCGAAAAATCCAGAATAATTTAGCAGTAGGTAGTGTTGGTTTAGCAGATATCTTAAAATATTTGCAAAGGAAAGAAAAGTTGCAGAGTATCTATGTAATTGTAAAGCTTATCAGGAGAGATAAGAGGTCCACACTTGTAATGGTTGCACGCGTACGTAGTGTGTGTATATGCAGCATAGCAGTAAGTAGTAATAGATGTAATCTGCACATTAGAGTACACAGCTACTTAATTCTTCCTTTCTTCTCCTACCAATGCAAAACAGACAGACAAAGTTAACTAACGTAGACAGAGGAGTTGATTGAAGTAAGACTTGACTGATGCAAAAGATTAGAGGTTGAGTGAGTGCATTAGAGCCAAAGCAAGCTCGAGAAGCAGTCTAGCGTGCATTTGATTCAATCACATTGCGTAGGTAAAGTATCTATGTAAATCAACGTTCCATCTATAAAAAGGGGGAAGCATCCAATTGCTAAGAATAATCCGTTCTTCCCTTAGCTCGGAATTTTCTTCAGTGCAGAGAGAATAACTAATGTTATTAGTGGAACAAGTCTTACCCA
This sequence comes from Tomocerus maximus, assembly GCA_019776445.1. Classification (NCBI taxonomy): domain Eukaryota; kingdom Metazoa; phylum Arthropoda; class Collembola; order Entomobryomorpha; family Tomoceridae; genus Tomocerus; species Tomocerus maximus. The sequence goes on along the minus strand of JABASH010001744.1, from coordinate 4,420 downwards.
CAAGTAATATTGAATTGCTAATTGTATGGTCCATATATAGTTATATAGTGCAATGAGCTTTTAATACATAACCCTATATGACCGCTATTATATACACCGTGCACAGATATGATACATATAATACAATCCCACTAAATGCGTGCTGGTTAGTTGGCACTTTTCTTCGCAAGGACTTCTTGTGTGCACTTACCCGCAAGTCAAAAATTGGCTTACTATGCTTTCAATGTTTGAATCAAATGGATAGCCACCACTTCATTGCATACCTAACCATGGGCTCACAAGGGTCAACTTTTTATGCATATTTTTTATTTCATACTCCTAGCTACCTTTTATTTATAAAAATCACTTGCCATATGCTATGGATTTGTAAGTATATTAATTTTTATTCATCGAAAAAGGCCTTAGCAGATTTGAACTGGAAAGCTCTAAGTTCAACAAGTTACAGTTTATTTAAGTTTACACTAAACAAGGATGGATGAGAGGCGAAGGCTCAAATAATTCTATACTTGTCCAACAGCATAATAAATTTTTTTTATTTCAATTACACCTTCACATTCAGTTCATTCTTTCCCAATCATTTTGTGATACATAATTTACATAGTCGGTACTAATGTAAACAGAATTTTATCAGCATACTTACTACATAAAAGACACTAAATCCTAACTATTGCCATTTATTGTCACTGACAAAAACCAATTTTGGGCTTGATTAAGGTTTAAATTCCATTGGACAACTGTCAGAAATGTATTTCAATGCATTACCGGTACTTTAAGATTAGGTATATTTTATCTTCGACAAGTTTTGCCGAAGCAAAATAAATAACGCGTTGTTCCACAATTTATCATTGTGTTTATGGTTCAATAGGTTGTGATTTATGGTTGAACAATATGTATGAAAACGGTAGACAGCTGAGAAACGAAGATCAGTTGGAATCTGTTAATTAAACCAATTAATATTGACTTTTTATCACATGAACACAGAAATGCATCTAATCACGTCAATTAATACACATTAGCCCCACACAGAGTCTGAAGATAGTATTAAGGAATGTCATTTTTAATGTACATATAGTACCATCGAATATTTTCGAAATTAATCTGTTGCGGATCATAACAGATATAACATAGAACAGAGAGTTCAGCAGATGCTAGATAATTTACCGTGTAGGACGATAGAGTAATAAATTAATGTACCTTGTGTCTACATGAAGGTAAACCTTAGGTCTTCCTGTGTAAACAATCCATGCATAAATTAAAAATAGATATTTTTGTTGAAACTAATTTGATCCTTTGGGTAGTCTGTTGAAATTAAGAGAACCTTTAAAGTGTGCCTTTCTATTTAATGGCAATCATTAAAATAGTCGAAAAAATCATTTACTTAAATAATCCATTAGTTGATGGAAAAAGTTTAAAATTTTGGATGTTCGTGGGGCATGAAAGAAACACTTGAAAACAGGATATCCATGTTATACTATTAAATTAAAGACATGCATGGTAAATGGAAGTGCATCGCAATTGTTTTATTAGACTCAAGATAGTATCACTCAGAGAATAGTGCGCACTCAGATCACCTCGGACCTCGACTAGTAATCATTTATTTTAGAAGAGTTTTATTCTTACATTTTCATATGTAAAATATAAGATTGTCGATGCGATGTTGCATTGTCTATGACGGAAAAAGACATTTACTGATTGCAGATTACGGACAAGTTTGTTTTCGGACAACTACCAAAAAAATATGCGTTTAATACAAAGTACAAGAACTGTACATAATAATACTAGAGAATACCGGAATTATATTGTTTACATGCTGCTAGTGATGAACTGCTAACAATAATAGTAATAGTACTACATGTACTTAATAAAGTCTATCCAATTGCATCTTAGTATACCTAAGTAGAAAATGTATAAAAAACAAAAAGCGGTCTAGGTTTATGGCGAGTTGAAATAATAACTAGGAATTCAGCATTATAAAATTGTTCGTTTTATTACTGAACCAGTTGGATTTAAAGAGTAGACTGGTGTAGACAAGACAAACAAAATCATAGCATTGCAGAAGATTCTCATTGTTCTCCATCAACTAAAGTAGGTATTGTTAGGTGGCTAATCTGACCCTGACCGAAGTCTGAAGTCATTGTCTTATATTCTTTTTACTCACGCAAGCCTACTATCAACTACAACACTTCAGCTCACTAATCACAAAGGTTCAGATTTTACGAGATAGCTCATAGTAGGTGGATTTTTAGGTAAATAAAATCTGCTACGCAAACAGATTTTATGGAATGGAATGAATTAATGAGTGCTTGTCCTCCCATGTGTCTAACTCTTACTAATAAAATCTTGCCGACCTTTAATTTGACATCAAAAGAGACTTCTCGTCACAGCCACATAAGTGGCAGATTATATTCACGCTTGTATATTGCTTGCTAATGCACAGTTATAGTCAGACAACTGGAGAAAACATTGCGTGAACAGCAACTGTGTCCACGGACATTAAAAATCAAACCTGCACAAACTCATAAACACATTTTGTCACTCAAGCTTAGGAACATTATGTCACGGTTTTAAAATAAGCATACCTACTCACCTTGAGAAAAACTGTACATTATGACACCCAAGATATGATTTTCAGATTGGATTGCATATGCAATTCGATCTAAAGTGTGCCCAAAAATAATATACACAACCAGCCACAAGATATATTTCCTCTTTCTCATCTCAGTACCTACCTCGAAAATGAAATCTTCCAAAAATTGCAGCATTTAATTGCTTTTACGGTTAACTATATCTTCTACTAGCCATTTCAGCATTAAATTGCAGTTTTACCACAACTTTGTGTAGTCTTTTAATACATATACCTATTTTTCAGTATTGAGAAAATGAGCAAAGAAGTACACATGGATCAAAGAGATGTATAGAAAAGCTTGACGTTGGTGATTAGCGTACATGAGAACCGCAATTATCAAAGATGAGACGTAATTATAGTAATTATTGGGACTAGGACCTACCTGTTGCCAAAATATTTGGCTATAGCCATCAGCGACATGGAGGAATGTAGCGTTTGTTGTCCTTCTCATCTCTCACCCGATTGAATGACAATGAAGCAATTTTAGTTCCGGTTTTACTCTGTATATACCTAGATTGTAAAATGTAGTAATGTGGTCATTATATTGTGGGATGATGATGATAGTACATTGTCATTCATAAAATCATGCACGTTATGATGTCAGAAGTTTATAAACAATTACAAAGTCCGCAAGCGGCAGATGAAAAAAGTGTAGACATTTCGTATCAACGTAGAAGACGTGCAAAAACCTTGACATGACTCTTTGAACTCAGATGAACTGCCAGCGTTTATGATTTTACGGTCTTACATGCTTTACATACTACCTACTACTAATATACCTCTAGCGATATCATTATTCCATATAATGATCTAACCCTTTTTTCAGTGCCTAAAAGTTTATTCATCACATATGATCTCATAACATTTTATTAACTATTTGTGCATATAAAGTGTGTCTACAGATTCGTACACATGCTAAATCCAACCGTAAAATGGGAAATATGATATTCATTACAAACGCAGGTTCAAATTGCTTTCTGTGTATACTGAATCCTGTGTGGTACCTGTATTGTTGATTTTTGGCACACTATTGATATAATGCAAACATAAATCAACGAAACAAGTTACATGCTCCATCAGTGGCATGTAGCTTGTTTCATTATGTAGCATTATGCATACAGATTACAAATGATATGGACCACGTACTTGCATTTGTATCCAATTACCTACGGTAACAACTCTCTGTAGGATCAAGTAATCTATCCTGTGGAACATCAAGTTTTCATAAGTGCATCGTGCAGCGTAGTTATAAAGTAAATTCTCATTGAAGTAAATAGTCAATTTTGGGTATTCAGTGATATAGGAGATTATAATATAGAAAGGCGGATTAAACATTTGGTTTAGCAAACCGTTTAGCATCAATCAATCAAGACTCAAGACTAACCTGAATTGACCATGAGTAAATGTAGTGACTATGAAAATTATCTCATTGCTTTCAACATTTTTTGCGTTGATATTGAATAATTGTATTTATTTATCACAGTAAAATAGTTAAAAACGACAATACATAGGTAATGTAAAAGGACTTAAGTATAATATAACAAAATGTAAATTGGTTTAGTAGTGCAAAGCAAGGTAAAAGTATTGCCTTTGTACATGATATCTGGGCGCACATTAAGTACGCAGACTTTCCATATTTGTGTACATTTATTACAATACATTTCTTAAGTTTTCCTGTGTACCTACGTAAGTAACAGTACAGTTCGGTATAAAAAGAACCCTGTAATCTTTAAGATACAAGATATTTTCTTATATAAATACAAAATTGATAAAACCTTTAGCTGTCAAACATCA
>JABASH010001743.1:0-24024 GCA_019776445.1 Tomocerus maximus | reverse complement strand
ATATGTCTTACCGCATGAAGTAGTACCGATATCGACTACAGTGTTCGTAATTAGAGAACACTGAAGTATTTAATATTTTCAGTAGTTGATTTGTACTTTCCATAAACATATTTTAGTTTTGGTACACATGACAGATGAATTAAATAATAATTGCAACATCTACAATTGGCATCTAGGGTAATTAGTAGGTGTTGTAGAAGAATCGGATTACATTTTGATTATTTACGTGCCAAACTCAATCGCTGACTATTGTGCCAAACTCAATGGTCGTTCTCTTCTCTGTAAGCCTACAGATATTCAGCTTTATAAAATATCTCTGAGAGTTAGAGTAGCACTTAAGTGCTAACTTCTGTCCTGGAATCATTTTCGACGGGGAGAGCGGAGATATTACAATTTAAATACACATTCATACGGATACCCATAATATTACTGTTCGCTACACCACCAACCGAATCTCTGACTAAAACCATGTCATCTAATTTCTTTCTCTTTTGTCCTGTCACTCATTCCCTCTGATTGTGGCAAACTACAGGAACTGAATATTATTAACAGCTAACGCTCAGCTTTTCCACAGCCCGTCCTGGAAAATATGTAGTTGTCTCCTATTCTAAGTGGTGCGAGCAAAATATATCTTATTATTATGCTAAAAATTGACAATTGAAAGTCCCCACACCCCCTTAACGAGGATAGACTAGTAGGTAAGGTGTCCCTGTCATAGCTTCACAGGCAATTGTAAGGAATCCAAACTATCCCTATAGTATATGCAAATGATGTAATGAGAATGTGTGTAGACATGCATGGAGAAGGGTCAAATTTCGAACAAACAGAGGACAAATTAATTTATCGACTAATCCAAATGCATTCTTGTGTTCTGTGTCCGCTAATTTGTAAGTGGCCCAGTCGTGTGTTTCTGAGTGTGTGTATCTATTACATTGTAGCTGGGAGGTAGATTAGTGTTGAGTATGAAATGTCTGTCCCCCGTGTTGTCGTCGCTGTGACATGATATCCAATGGGATTAATTAAAGCTCTCTATTGTAATCTACCTGTCGGCACGTGTTAATTTAATATTCTTCATAATAATGGTAATAGTAATAAGTAGCCAAGAGAAGTCATTGTGATTCGTTATTATTTCCTTTCCCTCGTCTCCTCTCATCTCTTCCGAAAGGTAACACAATGCAATGCAAAGGAATGCCTACTGCCACTGCCTGATAGACAGCGGTAAGTCTATATTAATTTACAAATCCAGACTTAGTATAGAAATTAATACACCCATATGCATAATATACATGGAATTAGTACACAATTCTGTTCAGTCATACCTAACAATTTAGTGATAGACTGATGCAGCATTTTTTATACGATTTACCGGCTCAGCCTTAAAAGCCTGAGAGTGACAGCTTCTCATTTCATTTCCTCTAGTCAAAAATAAGTCTGCTCCTTCTAATTGTAGAATGCACATTATATTCAATCAATCTAACCGAAAGAAGTTCAGGAAGACAAGAGGATAGCCAGACCAACCACAAGATACAATATATATAACACCGACCCTGGGGTCTACCCTATATAAAGTCAACCGCTCTGTTTATAATTATCCCTATTACTACCATATAGCTTCTCTGTCCTCTTAACTACAAAAGTCTGTGGTAAATAAACAGATGCGGTTGAAAATGTTAGCATCAAAAGATATTTTACGGTAACTCGGGGTCTCAGGACCCTTACATTAATGTTTGTTTAAGCATATCCAACTTGTCCACAAAAATCTTGTATCTTGACTTGTATTTAATTATTCCTATGCTAAGCTCTACTCGGATTAAAATAGTATGCTTAACTGTTTTGAGCAACAATTATCTGTATTAGGAAGGACTATTGGTCTGTTACAAAAATGCAAAGACTACACAAACCGCATGAATTTGCCACATTATGGCTAGCCATAAAGAATTTAAAATTTGTAAAATGAATTACTCAGTTACTATCCAAAAATTATTAATCTCCAGTAAATTATTAAATTATATGAAATCGAATGTAGGTGCATTTTTGTACTGATGGTATATGGTATCACAATAGCTGTGCAGCAGCGGTATGAATGGAAATGTAGCAATTAATTTCACCATCAGTTCTCGGTAGCTATTTATTGGGAAAATACGGTGCTGGGAGTTTAAAGATGCTAAAAAAAGGAGAAAAGACGTCTGCCTTTACTTTACATGACAATAGTAAATACAGTTGATTTGAGATTTGTGAAGCATGTATTTACCTAGGTAGGTAAGTATAATAATATATACTTACGATTAGTTTTGGTCGAAGATGGATCCTTCATCATCACCATGTCATTTGTGAATCTATTTGAAATCAAGTGCCGAACCCTGGAGTCATATTAGTGCTGGCACATTCTGCTTATGTAGTAAAATAATTACTTGCGTAGTACGTAGATAAAAAATGTAAATCTTTAGCACCAAAAATGGCCAGTTTTACACATGTAGGGTTTTAAAGGTAGCACAATAAGAAATTAGTAGAGTATAAGGTATTGTCTTGAATGTTATGTGGTGAGAGAGCCGTGTGAGTGATGTGAGTGACTATACTCTATGATTACTATTCTAAATGGACAGGAGATATTATTTGTCATCTCAGATGGTTTTCTTCCTAAAAATATAATTGTAAAGACTCTAAATTACAATGGGGTTCGTCCATTCAACTGACAAAGTATGTATAATGGAATGAAACTTATCTTAAAATCGGGAACAGGCCAATTGAAAGGAGACGGACGGCCGTCGTGTCTCAAAGTGTATGTATAGTTAGTCTTAATTGTGATGTCCTTAAAGTCTTTTTGTCTGATTGTTATCCACATGTGAATGGGAAAAGACAAAGCAGCTGTCAAAGACTGAAATCCAGAAGAAGCTTTTGAACAAAGCATTATGTTCATTTGTTGGATGAATAGGCATTGCTAATTGTTCAAGCTCATTTGCACTCCGTGAGCACTGTGCTCATAATTGTAATAAATGATTAATTGATTGCGAAATTTTTTATCGAAATGCAGATGCGGAGTTGTGGATTGGATGCATGCACCTAATTGTAAGTATACAAATAACTTGCGTAGCACTACTTACGTTTATTGTAGCTGAATAGCTTCACTAATGTGTAATGGTCAGAAATATTCTTTAATAAGTACGGAGTAACTACTGGAATTACGTACACCTGCTCAGGTAGCTACTACTTATGTGTAAATGGGCGGGTATTTCGGTGGAGAAAAGATTTTTATGATTTCCAAGAATTTTTACAGAAAATATTCGCAAATGAGAGTTTCGTAATTGGTGCAGTTCGGAGGGTTCTAACATTAGGATTGGAAAATGGGATGAGACGGATGTTTGTTGGATGTGTATGTGATTGTACTTATTTAGAGGCAAGTGTTCAGGACTAATGAGCTCTTAGATACTACAATGGAAAAGAAAAGACGTCAGTTAAAGCCGACATGTGTGTAAGAGCTTAGGATTTGCATAATTCATGCTATGTTAGAATAAAATCAAGGCATGAGTGGATATATGAATGTTGACTATGGGAGGAGGTGCTCTAAGTATATATTCGTAAAGAGAGTAGAGTTATTGGCCTAGTAAAGGTGTGAGGTAGAATCTGTGAAGACTGTGAGCAGAAAGAATTTAAATAATTGATTAATCATAGCTCAATTAGTCTTAAATATTTTGCTAATCATAATTATAGGGGAGAGATGCTAATAAGCAAGGGGAATGTCCACAAGAAACACTTTCAGATTCAAGTTGTGGTCTAGATTAATTTGCAAATCAAGTGCTCCTTTGTTCAAAACCGTAATTAACTCCATTTCTGAGGTTACGTATGCACAGAGCCCTGTTACATCCACATTTTTTTACTCTCAAACTTGAAATGACTCTATAGGGAAAAAATCGGAATTCCTTTTGCCACATGGAAGAATTTTTATAGGGGTCAAGCAGTCCACAAAAAACCAGATGGGCAGAGATAAATTCCCGCTACTTATGCGCCCAATGCAATTACAATCTGTAATAGAATTTCTATATCCACTCCTTCCTACCTGTAATCTTTGCATTACACTTAACTACTACTTGTTATATGGTAAGTAGGTGTTTTCTAAATACGTGTATTTAAACTATATAAAACACATCACAGCTCCCCTAATAACATAGCATCACCAGATAATTATACACATAAAACTAATTAGAATCCAAAGCTCTCATTTCGAAAACATTTACTCGATATTTTTGCACTATTTATCCGCATACACTGAAATTTGCATAAATTTAGTATGCGTACAAATTACTTTATCATACACATAGCTGTAGTTGCTAGATAGTTTATACCCATGCAGAGCATAAATTATTATTAGCATTTTCACTGGCTACATGTACATAAAAGACACTGTAATAAAACACCAGCAACATCACTACAATTCGCTACTTCAAACTCATATGCATTTTTGCAAAATTTATTGTTGCGTATTAGCCATGTATTAGAAAATTGGCATAGCTAGTATCACAAAACGTCTCTTGTACTATACACATTACATGTACGATGTCAAATATTCAAGTTTGTAAAATAAAGGATGTACTCTTCATAGCATATAAGATACATACAGCCGTGACATGGCAAGAATTACTGAGATCAAATATTTAATTTATTATTATTCCTAAGTTTTGAAGCAGCATGATTCATTGTACTAAAACTGCTGTGGCCGTTATACAGAACGTTGCAGTACAAAGATCTACAGTGAACAACGACCCAAGAAACCACAACAAGTTAACGCAACTTCAAAATGAACCTCATAGCTTAACTGTCCTCCCTTAAACCTTATTGCTTGTTTTATAGTAAGTTAGTACATGTATTTAAGATTCAGTCCAGTCTAATATTTCCCATAAGCCACACCACTACCTGACAAGTTAGTAAATCCCTTCTGTTTATTTCTGCATTATTTACCATACAATACCATTTACTCTATAGACTTTTACTATCTTGTACACGTTGATAGATGCATTTATGCAGAGCAACAAGCATAGTGTGTATAGAAAAGCACAGATTGATTATATCACGCATGATACATTTTATATAAGCATCAAACGAAGGTTGAGTCTGTAGAAAATGCCTTCGGATGCTCAAGACATGACTTATTTGTATTTGCTATTAATATGATAACATTGCGGTGGTGTACTGGATATATAAAATGTGAAATGGGCACGTTGGTGATAAAAGCAATGAGTTGTGTGGGGCAGTTAAGTTAAAATGTTTCAGATTAGATGAGACATGCATGAAATATGAATGGGGGTGGCCCATCTTTCTTCGAATTCTTCTTATTACCAATATGCAGATGCTAATTCATTTGGAAACTAATTCAAATGAGATTCAAGCACCTGTAGCTAAAAGTAAGTCTACTCCTCTTCTCATTCAGTATTCGACAGTGTGCTCACTAAATCCACATCGGTAACAATGATCTATATAATATTTCATTGATATTGATACAGATATTTACCAGGAGTTGGGAGGAGTTCTTTTATGTATTTTATATTGTGCACTTATCATGACTCGCGATCTTACCTGTCTGTGGGTGAACATCAGTGACTTCGAAAGACTAAAGCAGATTCACTGCTCTGCTCTCATTACTTTGCAATCCCCAACCTCCCATTCATCTTTCTCAACCAACCTTCCTTCGTAATCTATCTAGTCGTGATTCTACTCCTACTCCTGCCTTCTATATCTGTTTCCTTCGAAATACTTATTCATGAACACTCACATTGTGATCAACACCATGTCTTTACTTTTACACGTACATTAAATACATTTGCACCAATATCAAATCCATTTCGTTACCTATCCACCTCAGATCTGAATAATATGAATAATCTGATAATGTATTAAATGTACCACATGAATTGTTACCAGCCATACATACAAAACATCTCCTAAAGAGATTCATACTTAATTTACATATCAATATCTACATTTCTACACACCTTGACTTTTTAGTCGACTTGTATCATGATACAATGAAATACTCCTCTATCCCATGTGTTTACTCTAAAATAATTTATTTCTGCAAATGAAACCATGTCCCTCTGTACATACGCATTATCATTTGCAATTTAAATTTTGCATATTAGAAATAGTAGCATATTGGTATCCTACATTAAATTTTGTACCATTAATTAAAACTAGTCACTGAGAATACACATGCAGATAACAGTGGTGTCGTCGGGTTAGTCGTTAGCAAAATATTGGTCTTTTCAGGCTGGCTATGGTGATTTACTTTTCAATGATTTAGCTGCTTAGTGCTAATCAGCAACTTACAAAAATAAAGTTATTCTGGATTCAGGGTAGGATTACTCAATTCATATTATTTTGCAGATTATATTGTAGGAAATGTAGATGTAGGATGTTAAATGGTTGAAAAACAAACGTGCATGTCGATCCGAATCACGGACTAATATTTCTAGAATATTCTTTACTCTGAATATGCCGTGTGAAGGTGATACATGCATCATTACTTGTAGTTAACCTGTCTTGTTTGACACAAGCGTGATATTGTGCTCGAGTTTTTTCAATCAGGTAATTGTTGTTGTCCAAGAAAAATGTTCTGGTTGGAAGTATGATCGCAAGGAGAATTCACGGTATCTAATCTGATCCAAAAAGAGCTAATAAATAGGTAGTTTCTCATGAATTAGCGATTAAGTACATAAAAGTCGAGGTGTGTGTATTATGTCTAAACACACCAGAAATAATATCAGGTTTGTGCTGCATTGATTTTCTTTTTGTTTGCAATCCATACACGTGAACTAGTTGAGATCAGTGCAAAAAGTTAAGTCAAATTTTTTGTGCTCTACAGATATTTTTCTGTTTGATCTTGTGTAACTGTACACGGTTAGCTAACAATTCTGGTTCGGCATTCAAAACGAATAACGCTCTTAATTTCTATGAATTTCTTCTCTTTGAGCTGTCTTATTGAATTCTTAATCCGGTCTGAGAATAAAAAACGTTTTATTCCTCTCGAAGACCGCATCAGTAAAGTTTCGTTCGTGCGCTCATTGTTTCCTTGGATCACTTAAGACAATTTCTCTAGTTTAGTTTGCCTAAGTAGAGATACGTGCTCATGACTTGTCTTCATTTATGTTGAGCCCTTTCTTCATCTATTTATTTCACTGCCAGATTACAATAATCAAATGTAATGCACTTTGTGTAGTCAATATCCAGGTGTATCATTAAAAGAGTCCTAATATCATATCACCTGTTGCAGTTGGAGCTAGTGTGGTAATTCTAAAGAGTTCGTACGTGCTCGGCTGTTGTGGATTTTTGCAATATTTTCATTTTCATGTTTGCTGAACTGACAATGAGTGAGTATTAACAAGATGATGTAGGGACTCAGCTTTGGACAACTCTTAACTACAGCTTTCTTAGTCATTCCTTAATAAACCAACTATGAGAAATCATGCTTCTAATAAGAGACCAAGAAAAAACCTGTGAAACGAATAATCAGCTAACTAACAATCAGATCAATCCTAGTCAACTTGAGTGAAGACTTGAAATTCAGACTAGATCTGGCTCATACATTTTTTTCAAACCCCAACAGATGAATAACCAGAAAAAGAATCATCGGCCAGCCACGCCGGTTTCTTTGCCTTGCTTAAGCTGACTGGATACTCCTATTTCACTTACTCACCTTTTCGTGGGTGCAATAATACTCATTACCTTTCGCTTCTTTTTGCACTTCAGAGGACAGATTATCCTAAGAGCAAACTCACTACTAAATACTTTACGGGTACATTAATGGATTTATCTACTTAATGTTATGTACAAAGTTTTGAGAGGCCATGCCTAATCTGCATCTGCATGAACAATGTTTCTATAATAATAAAATTGAGCTGTACATTTTTTGCTAGTAGAAATTAATTGATTCAACACAAAGATATCTATAATTGCTTGGGTTTTGATCATAAAGGAACTTTTAGTGTTTTCAGTTCTTGGGTGTGCAATCTGCGTTTTTTACAATACCTACTTAGCTACCCCGCATTTTATGCTAATACAAATGTAACTATACGAAGGTAACTAGAGTATAGATAGAATCATCCCCGAAAGAATCTATTTAACTCAATATTATTAAATTCAGTACTTACAGTTTCTTTTTACTGTCATTTCTCTGTAGTAATAGTTGTCAATGTAGCGTTTAGTTTGGGACTGACATGTTAGTAATGCATAATGTGGTCGCAATTTGTAGAAGAGTTGAATAACTATGTAAACTGAAAATAAAGGTATTTTTATTAGTGCATGTTTAAACAGAGATAAATTAGACGTAGAATGTAGAATAGTGCACTGGTTAGTAGTTTTGTTTACATGATTATGATTTTTAGTTGTTTACTCCGTGAATCTTGCAGACCTTGGTACATAAATAAAGATGCCCCATTACTTGTTATAGGTATGTAGCAATATTATTTTTACTAAACCTTTGCATTAGTCTGAATTGCAAAATGAAGTTGAGCTACCAAATGTGATAATAAGAAGTAATGTAACACGAGGGATTGGCTGAGCTCATTATTGATGATGAGATTCTATCTGTAGTTGTAAGGCTATTGTTAAATGACTGGAAACAGAGATAAAAGTACAATTTGAGAGTATATGTAGTAGTAGAGTGAGTTGGAGTTAAGTATCACGTTACCACTTTAATTTTATTAGGCACATTCATGCATTTTTACACCATGTCCCTTCCATTAAATTAGTTCTTTGTAAAAACGAAGGAGAAGATAAGAAAGTACAAGTTGTATCTATTATAGAGTTACAAATACTGCACAAGAGTGAATAGGCTACATAGCCAAGTTTAGTAAGGTGGATCGGCAATCAGTAAGGACATTAGCTAGATTAGAATTTGAGGAGATGGAGATTCAGTTATAGACGATCTTGAGTTCACGAATTGTTTTTGGTATGCTCAGAGTGGATAATACTAGTACATAGCTAAATACCAAGGAAGATGAGCAAAGTAAATATCTGTCTGGGTAAGTAGGCTTCTCTTGGCAATGACTTGGTAAGGATCGTCATAGCAGAGCAATAATCCGTGATTACAAGCTGATATCAGCGTCAACTAAATGGGCATTGAGAGAAAATTTAAGAGACACTCGCTACGCAATGGGACACCAGTTGAAATTGCAAGGTGGGAGCGTCTTAAATTATTTTAATGGACACATGTGTCCTCCTTTACTTACTTACGACGAGCAGTCACAGCCGAGATTCAACAGACGAACATCACACACAAGAATTTACAGACAAATAGCTCTGAGTATATATACCTATCCATGCATATAGATACCTATACAGTATTAATATTAATAAACAAGTTCACTATACATTTGTTCGGTTTCGGTATAGTGGCAGAGGAGTATTGACAGATATAGGTAGTATAAGCGTGAATATGTAGTAATAGCCAGTATAAGTAGTACTTTGGGTTAGCTACTAGTGAAACTGAGGATGAATGGACATTTCTCTTATGATAATTTTATTTTGATGCAAATAGGAAACATTCAGGGTATCTCTACATTGTGCATGGCATGGAGAGTAGATGGAGGAAACATATATCTAGTCGAGGTGACAATGTGACAAATGCTCAAAGTTTTTTAATGCAAGTCCCTGTACAAGTTGCATGTACAAGTTAAGTGAATCCATAGTATAATTTAATAGCCATAAATAATAACACCGATAGAAGGAAAGAAAACGAGTTGGCTTTGGCTTTCTGTTCTGGCTTGCGCCTTTGACTCTCCTCGCTGCACATACTTACGTCATGTTTTTCTCCTTCTTATGCAAAATGTATCGTTATACAATGTAAAGACGTCGGCTCTCTTCCTCTGATAAGCTTTACCGCTTGGCAATGGCAATCTATGCCCATATGTTTCGTGTATCAAACTAAATCACAAATCGAAAATGGTTCGAGAAGTTGACAATCATGTAGGCTACATTCCTTCTACGAAAATTGTCGTCGGCTTCATTTCTAACAGGTGCATGCAAAACTCAAATGCAAATGCAAACATTGATGACTACAAGTGCATATATGAATATACACGTATAGTTTCCGACGAATCAATCCTATTGTATTTAACCAAGTATGTAATAATAGTGCAAGTGCTGAGTTGCACTTCTTTGTAGTCTACTTCATTGCGTAGCAGAGTAATGTAGCAATCTGTGGATGAAATACTCGTTAAAGTGAGTACGAGCGACAAGAATTCACTTGTCTGTTAATTAGAGATGATACTTTCTGACGTTAATGTGCTCTCATCTCCTATTAGTCTACCATCTCCTATTACGGACCTTCTAAGTAGACTAACCTTACGTAATCCATGACTATACTTTTCTGGTATATAAAATCTCATTACTACAATTATATATATTAAATGCTACATACCAAGATTATTCTACTCATTACTACACAAGTACCTAATAGCTTGGCTTTTCATTACTCTTTGTAATTTAGGTAACTCACTCGAGGTAGTACATGGTTATGATGAGAATGTTTTGTGTGCTATAAATGTAAGGGAATAGTCTCGAAATGAATTTGAATGTGATGAGAGGAGTCATCCACCACTACAATTTCCAATGGGTGCAATTTTTCATTTTTATGGAGCCTAAGAAGGAGACTGGACTAGGGATTCAGTGTGTGCAGAAACCTTCAGAGAAGGCGTTCCAACCAGATAAATTTTAATTTGTTAACTTAAAGAGACAATCATTTTCCCTGTAAATGTTTTTTAAGGGAGCTAGTCACGATTCCAGATTTTCACTTGAATGTTGAACACTTCAGTCAGTCAAGCTACACAACTCGAGAGTTATGCTCAGCTTTATCTGTATCTCCACTACATTTTTATACACTCTATCCCACTATTTAATAGTGAGCTTATAGCTACACTCAAATTAAGTATAGTACACGCTACATAAAAGAAGAACAAGAGCTCATCATCTAAACGATAAATACTCATGTTAAAACTTAACTACACAGCCTACGTAATTCTAAACCTTATGGATTATTGCATCATATTATGCTCAGACCCAAAAGTATTCCCTGTGCATGTTTTAAATACATATTTCTCCATTTTTTGTTAGACATTCCCATAAAAAAGAAACATTGAAAAGAAAAAGAAAAAAGAAAGATACATATTTTAATAACTATACGTATCATCTCTCAGTAGTTTATAATTTTTAGCCTCTTTTACTGTATTGATGTCAATCAAACTCCCTAAATATGTTACTAATACCTACAGGGTATCATTTAGTGAGTCCTTATACAAATTATGATATAAAATGGTATAAGAACTGAACTATTTTGTAAAGATTGAATTTTGGTATTCCTTGGGAATGAGAAAAAGCAACGTTTGGAGAAAAAGAATCTAGGTGTATCCGATACATAGTAATCGTAGTATTGAGTAAATGTGTAGTAGTAAAGAAGAACCTGTAGTGTAAATGATAAGGATGGGTCGACAGGCAGGCCGGTATGTTCTACTAGAACAGAACAACACAGGCAGAGCAAAGAGACCAGCCCACCTGTCTTACAGAATTCATAGCGTTCATGTTCCTAAAAGTATTTCTTCCATGTAGACAGATATTCACACACGGAACAGAATATATCGCAAAGATATGCACTCGACATATCTTCAGGTACACCACACAGTAATGCACAGACACTGAGTCAGCCTCTTTTTTTCTGCCCCTTTCCCACGGCCATAAAAATCCAAATATTTCGCCTTCGAAAACTGTAACACTTTCCAAGCTATATTCTGACCATTTTAATATGTAATACAAAGATGCACAACCAACTCCGGTGTATCTGTGTTTCAACAGGAGGTGATGGAATTAGAACGGTTCCTATGCTCCAGCAATTCATTTTTAATGTAGGAGAAGTTAAAATTAGTTAGCTATAGATTCTTCTAGAAATACCTTTGTAGGTCCACAATGCTCATATTTGTGAGTTGGTTTTTATTAGTAATACCATTCTTTTCTTTGATTTTTGTAGTAGTAGTGTAAGTACTCGAAGGATAGGAAGAATAAGGAAAGCACCCACTGACCGGTCCTATTACTAAAACCCGCTGAGTCAAATTTATTCCCCTAATTCCGTTCTGACTTGACTTTCTCATCTCAGCTACGTGAGGTTAACATTAAAGCACGCACTAATCAACCGATCACACTCCCCAACAACACATTACATTACATTTTTATATATAGTTATAGTTATGGACCCGTTTGCAGTCCGACTCGTTCTTCGTCCTTTCATTTTCATTGCTCTCCGTCCCTACTGACTACTAAAGGTGTTTCTGTCTACCTAGAAAGAATCTTTTATTAGAGACACACTAACTGTTTGAACATGGTAAATATTTATTGTATTCTCGTAATGTGAGGAAAGGGAGAACAACATTCAACATGCTCCAATATATTAACTTTGCCATGCATATCGTCATAAAATCCGCTCGACTATTTCCCAACAATACCTATAGTCATGTATACAGATCACAGATAAGATCTGTTTATCCTTGCACATTACAGAGAACAACATTACGTTTGATTTACTTGCTCTCCTTTCCTCATCTACATATACATATACTTACATTCTACATTCTCACCTGGATCCATGTAATAAATGTTACACAACGACATTATTATATTTAGTTTCTTCAAATTGCTCTGCTTTTCTAAATGATTTCACTCGGATATTTATGGTAGGACATTACAATTCATAATAGCAAGGAGTGTCCTATAGACAGTCATATAGAGTTTGGGAAGCCAGAGGGACTCGGACATCCAAAAACCCAACAGAAAAGAACATGTGCGCATATTTTCACATAAAAATCCACTTTATGACTTTCTTTTCAACCTCAACAGATTTTATAGGATCTTTATGCAGCTTTCTATACTGCCTTTTCTAATGTAGAACACTTTTAAACTATAAAAATACGTCCCTTGATGTTAAATTGCATATTTTATTACATAAGGCCGTTATTCTGACTCTAACGGTCAGGCACTTTTGTAAAGTAACATTTCTACTTTGTACACTTTTTAAGCTAAACATCTTGATCTGTATATTCCGAAGAGAAATTAGGTCACCCATTGTGTAATATTTTAAGGCAGTGCTAGTAAATTATGCAGAAATGTCCTTAGAAAAGCAGTTCTGCATATCTGAACCAATTTTATATATTCTGATTTTAATTATAATCGCTATGTGTTGAGTCACTATCATTAGATGTGCACTAGTATGTACGGGTTTGTTTAATCAGTAGAAATATGCAAAGAGCATAGGAATCCAATTAATATGCATTTCCCATTTAATTATTTGATTTCAGAGTGAACACAATAAATCACTGTTCAGTCTAGTGCATCCATTGAAAGTACCTTCTTCGTCAAGAGTCCAATCGAATTAATTTGCACGAAGTAAATCTCTATGCGCATCAGGTAGGTAAGTTTATTGTTGAGTTAGTATATTAGGTAGACAGCTAATGCATTATGATGTGCTGACAATGAATTGATGCAAGCATACCTGCCTATTATTCAATTAATTCAGCTGCCATTCCAATGATAAATGTACAGACCCATTCCTTCCCTAAAAAACACGACCTTCCCTTTAGCCCAATATTTGTTTATTTTCTGTGTGCACACGGACATAGGATTCCTTGATCGTAGATTGGGTAGTTACTTAGAGTCGGACGTGTCATGATTAAGTACTTCTTTAGCTGCCTATGCGTTTTTTGCCAAGAGGAGTGAGAAGTCAATACTCTAAACTGAGCTAATACATTTCTGTGAAAAGATTTCAATAAAGATTCATTCTATTTATCTTCTAAGACTTTCTGAAAAGGTGGAAATGCTAATGGCTAATTAAAGTACTCCTAATTATTATCGATGGCTCTTTAAAGATAAATAATTAGCGAGAATTTAATTCAATGAGCGAATAATGGGAAATAACTTATCATAAGTACATAATATAACCACCTATCTATACTACTACCTATAAAAAAGTTTCTCAGCACGATTGATGGAAATACTAAGAGGAATAAACACGAATAGATGAAATTTACACACACAAATGGGATGGGCACACCAACCAAGATGCATAAGCCACTAGAAACTACAATTCAGAGAAATATGCTTCACCTAATCGAAAAATCAAATAATTAAGTACATTTTGCAAACAAACTTGACTAGCTATGTTATCTTACCTACTGCAGTGCACACTCGACAGAACTCAACTCTCTTGTCTCATATAAAAATGATAAAATCTACAAAGTATAAGATTTACATTTATCTCTACCCGAATATGCACATATTGATACACAGAGCTAATACGCATAGATAAACATATAAATTGAAATTAATATTTCATTAAAATTGCATCTACTATCTATACCTAGAGTGTAGTACATTGTTTTATAAGAAATCATCTTTACATGAATCTAGTACGAGTTGCCACATAAGATATAGTGATCAGATTTTCGTATACATGTTATTGTAAGCGAAACAACTAGGAATATTACAAATTTTAAGTATTTTGCAACAGAATGCTCTAACTCGTTATAGTATTTATATTATATCCGTATAAGTATATGGATTTTTATTTTGTGCCCATAAAATGGATACTGTATGGCTGTAATGTAGCATGTATATCTATAAGTGGTTAAGAAATACCTACTTTGAAGGTGGACAGAGAAGTACCTCAGATGAGCAATGTAATGTAAAGTAATTCAATGTAAAAATGTTGAGGAGACAGACAAAACAAGGCAAGGTGAGGTGGAATTGGAAATGAGATGAAATAAGCGAAAGAGGCAAGGAGTAAGAAGTGGATGAGTGAATACAGTAAAGTCTGACTGAATAGTCAGACTGAGGTTGAAACAATATTTCATTCTGATTTATTTCTAGATTTATGAGTACATACATCTACATACACACATACATGCGTTTTCATATTATGCACATACTAGAGCTACATAAACTATCATAGGAAACTACATTTTTCAATATTGTACTCGTAAGTCATGCTATGTTACATTACAGAATCATACGGACAGAACATAACACACGTAGACAATCACATCACATTCAGAAACAACTGAAGCTGAACAGAAGATGCATGTGTACCCATAGGTCATATTCTCGCATTTTAATAACATTCGAATCACACAGATATAACATCTACGTATA
Source organism: Tomocerus maximus (assembly GCA_019776445.1). Classification (NCBI taxonomy): domain Eukaryota; kingdom Metazoa; phylum Arthropoda; class Collembola; order Entomobryomorpha; family Tomoceridae; genus Tomocerus; species Tomocerus maximus. The sequence goes on along the minus strand of JABASH010001743.1, from coordinate 8,847 downwards.
CGTAAGCAAAAAAACAGCACAGAGAACAGAACAAATCATTTACTTTTGGCTCTGTGGCATGTCTGGAGGAAATTGCATGACATAATCTATTATAATTTACTTATAATAGAGAAAAGAGTGTCTAATGCTATGAAAGTCCTTGCGGACACCATTGTTACTCTTCCTATCCATTATCAATAACATACTTTACGATCCTACGGGCTTGGTCAAATGTATTTTAACTGTATCGTACTACAAAACTTATCTTCTTTAGAGCATCTTCACCAAAACTTAAATTGCTCTTAAAACCTTTACATTAAAGATGCATTATGCACAGTAAAGATCTGTTGAAAGTAATAGGTCCAAATAAAGTAGTATACTACTACTATACATAAAATGCAAATTAGCCAATTTCATACCAACACTCTATCTTCTATTTCAGATCCAATACTCGAATACACAGACTCAAAGTAAAAGGCATATTCAAACTACATGCCACAGGCGGATCATAGCCTAATAAATTCGTCGAATGGATGCAATACTCTCATTTATAATGCGTAATCAGTAAAACACACACATCGCATTATATCATTTACCTTTGCTTTCCAAACAATATTTATACTCAGTAAATCTATATGTAATTTCGTCATAATGCAAAGCAGGATTCCGTATGACCTGAGTATTATGACTGTATACAATACATTTTAAGATTGCGAAATTATAAAAATCGACGCAAATATACATTCTATAGAAATGTTAATAAAATTTGACATTTGGCAAGAATGCGGGTAAGAATGCGAACGGTTTTGTTATTTTGTATACATTAGCATATTGCAGATTTGACTTGATGGTTGGTACTATATTTTAATGCTCAATGATCCTATGCCCGAAAAAATCTAAAAATAGTTGACGGAGGTTCGATTCTGTGAGTAGACATTGCCCTTCATTTAGATTCACTTATTTACAAAGTTGAGGAGGATAGAAAAGGAATATGCAATTAACTTGCAAAGTGGAATTGATGGTGGTGATAATAATGAGGTGTGAGGTTTGTGATAGATGCTTGAAGCCAGGACCGGGGAGCATTGGCCAGTGAGACGAAGATTTTATTCTTTAATAAACATATTTAGGTACCTCGACCCAACCACATACCTTAATACCTATTATATATATGTAGACTCTTTCTACCTGTGTTGTGTACCTAATTCTTACGATTTATTCTTGTTGGCTGACTGAGCAAGGAACAAAAAAGAAACCAAATCAAACCTTGCCACACCAAAGCAAAGGAAAACAGACCTCTTTTGATTATTAATGAAAAGGGCGCAAAGTCATTAAGTGCAGATTCTTAGATGATGAAATGAAAACAGAATGAGATTCGTACAATAGAGATTGTAATAAGAAGGCAGGTTTTGTAACTATTAGTATAGGGTTCCTATATACTCTGTGATGTCCATGAAATAGTATAGTGACTGTTAGTGTGAACAGTAAAGAGGAGACGGAAGATGTCGAGCAAAAAAATTGAATGAAACCACACCGACGCACAAAAGTAAAGGAATGAGCGTAACTCAGCGATTGTCAGATGTGTAAAGTGAACTAAAGTACCTAAAGGCTTCAGGGTTGAATTCTAGAATTTGATTCAATTGAATTCAATTCAACGAGTTCAGCTCAGCGAAATAAAATGGGAGTGAAAATGAAGCAAAGACTTCTTTTCAATTTGTCCTTCCTTTCCTACTTATCCCCGTCTTAGCACTTAGACATAACTTAAAGCGACCAAATACACACAAGAAACTTTTGTGTTTACTCTGTCGCCTTCATTTCATCTATTTCTTGTGCATATGCTCCTTTTAAGTAGACTCTTCGTGAAAAGAAACCTCATAATCGTGAACAAGGATTTTCTGCTTGGCTTAGATTGAAATCAGAATTATTATGTCGCCAGAGAATCAAGAGACAACATGAGTACCACACTCCTTTCGTTTTACTGTATTTTCTTTCTGTCATGTTATACATTACGAAGAAGAGTCGGCAATCTACTAATATTCAATGTAAATTAATTTATTCAGGTTTACATTTAATTTTCTGTGACTGTTGACTGTTCTACTAGTAGATTTTGTACACATTTAGCTTCAGAATTTTAACACTTGAATTTAACAATTGCTACTTAAAATATGATATACGTAAAAATTAGAGCTTAGTGTGTGCTACTGCTGTATCTACTGATATTAATACAGAAAAAGTTTATTCAAGTTTACATTTAATTTTCTGTGACTGCTATACTAGTAGATTTTGTAAACATTTAGCTACAGAATTAAAATGATGTACCTTCATAATATTTAGAAGATGTATTCGGTAGCAGTTGGGTTAAATGTCAGATTATTGCTGTGTAGAGCAGAAAAGATATGAATCACCACTTACAGAAGAGAAATGAGGAAGGGATTTGACGGTACAGAAATAATGAGAAATACCAAAGTCTGCCTTGGTTTGTGTAAATTAATCTAGTAGTCAAGGATTAGAAGCAGGACGTTGGCTATGTTATGTTGATGATAAAAAGAATGAAAAAGCGTTTAATCTGAAGAGTTGAGAATCGAGCCAATTCGACTCAAACTGGTCTGCGGTCTAGACTGATGTTTCCGAATATTATGTTTGATTATCTAATTTAATAAAGTTAGTTTTGCTAGTTATGCATCTGAAAATGTGTACATAATATAGATGAGAGTGTACTTAGATTTTTGTTTCTACAGCTGAAGCTTAAATGATCTGGAACTACCCATCTATATTCTACGCTAATGTAAAGAAATATTTTGAGTAAAAAAGAATGCAAAAAATGGGAGACAATGAGAGTTGTTAAAGGATTTGGATGGATGAGCTTTGTTTTCGAAGGTTGGAGATTGAACTGGACGCGATAGCTTATTGTTACACAGCAAGTCGTTTGTGTAGTTGTTTGGTGTTATCTGTAGATGCAAACAAGGATGGGTATGAAGGAAGACATTGAAGGAAGAGACGAGAGGAGAGCAAGCGAGAAGACAAAGTAGAGTTTAGACGAAATAGTAGATCAGGATAATAAAGCCGGCCATGCGAAAAATGTCGGAGCACCTGTAATAACAATAATAAGGAAATAATTGCTGTATAATTTAGCAATGGTTGCTCGCGCCCGAAAATTTTAATCCACATAGTCCGTCAAATCACGATTTCTCGTCGGCACATCACGAGCACCGCGAAAACTGCCTCTGCCAGCCAGCCTCCCTTCGTCCGTCTTGCTCAATCTATGATACTCATGTGCACTACTTATATCCACTCTACACTACTTAGACAACACAAAAACCGTATAATTTATAAGCATACTTACTTTTATGTTTATATTAGAGACACTTGTAGACAAGTATTTACATGCATATTATCTATATCAGCACGTCCTGTGTTATACATACCTAACCCTGGCCATTACACTTTTACATCAAGGTGAAGCAACGCAACCTGACTTAACTTTGCTCGCTCAGATTTCAAAGAATTATCAAAGCTTCAAAGTATTCCATGCCGCATCAACAGCTAGCAACAGATAACGCAGTACAGAACAAGACGCTCAAAACATTACAACAATCAAATCAGCTCACTCATGAAGATCATCTCATGTCAAGGGAGTCAAGTCATATACAGAATCTCATACCAACAGATACCCATTGCCAACACAAGATCTGACCCTCCCTCACATATCATCATACTATTCTAAAAACAACTTGCATTTCAAAATATTTTTAATATTTCTGTCTAAAACTGTTATACCTCATTTAAACGATATAATTTAGGAATCAATGTGTAGGGACAAATAATGTTCATAAAGTAGATACTGTCCAAAATAGTAAACACTTTTAATAATTCCACAGCTCATCCCATTTTTGCTGGCAATAAAATTATTTCTACCAATAATTGAATAGGTTTATGTGGTCCAAGAATGCTCGCAATATCAGGATAGCTTTTAAACCTCAGATATGGCTGGTGTAATGCCTACGTATATTTCAACATGAAAATAAATTCAGTGAAAAGTTGAAAATTTTAGAAATGGAGGAACGAATTTGGTGTTATTATATTGACATCAGAGAAGGGATATAAGATAATTCAGATTAAAATTTTGGATTTAATCCTATCGGTCATGCTATAGGAGTACAGCCAATAGTAGTGCAGTGAAGGATTGTTACTTGGAAGGCAAGATGTTTATTAGCAGAAGAGAGAGGGTGGGGGACAAATGTATAGGAACACATCGTGATGCTTTGACTGCCAAAAGATATTAGTTACATTCCATCATCCATATCGAAGTCTAGCATCAATCTGAAACTGTAATACTAATAGGTTTAGCATCAGCAATGAATCTGTATTAAGCATATTATGATATTGTAAGTATCCTTTAATTCCACGCGAGTCTTGTGCAGTATGCAATGTCGGGACAAGTCCGTGAAGTCCATCCAACTCACTGGGATTAGTCAGCTCTCAATAAGCCAGCCATTCGACGGCATTAATGTGCATCTTGACTTTATTTACTTCGTTTCGGTTTTCCTTTGCTTCACAGCTAAAGTGTCTGCTAAAGTGGAGCTGAATTGAATGCAATCATATTACCCTTTCAACTTGTATATTAGCCACATAGCGTACCTGTGCTATGAACATCCCCAATCTCCGTGCCTAATAGCTTAAGTGAAGTTTGCCACAACGTAATATTATATGGAGATATAATATGATGCTCTAGTCGTGCTCACTCTTTTCTTGTCTTTCTTCGTGTACCTCGTCATATACATATAGCCTACAGAATTAGTTTGTCTTTCGGATGAGAGGAGATGAGAGATGTATAATAAAAAATCAAATTAGCCTAAGATCACCCTTCCAATCATCCCTTCACCTTATAATCATCAACACTTTAACGGAATCGACATAATTTTCCGACACTTGTACCTACAAACTCGCAACCATCTCACCATTTGTAGTAAAACCAAAGATTTTAAACTTATGCATGTCCATAGGCAGGCCAAGCTCTGCATCCTACATGAAAAATTAATAATTTACAGAAAAAATCGTATTAGATTTATAGATTTTATTTAAAAACAATTTTACATTCTCATCATTCAAAATGGTAACATCAATCAGGCATTCATCAGTGATTGCAATAATTTATTATGACCCATATATACAACATTTGAGATGAAAACGAAGATAATTATGCATTTATACCATTAGAAGGATGATCTTAATGAGTTGACCCTAATGTATTGATACACTATGTGAAAGCAAAATTTAATCCGAGAATAGCATTTTAAGCCGTGGAACTACATTTAAATTGGGTATCCATATCTAATGACTGAATTAATTAGCGGCTTAACAGAAAAGGGAGATAGAAAAAAGAAACACGTGTGTAGTGTATGAAAATAATTATTTCTATTGGATATCAGTGAGTTGAAAAGGCAGAAACACTAATATGTAAGCGTAACAACATCTGACTGAATTACATTAACCTTTCATTCATCCTCATGTCAAATAATTGAATACCATCCTTAAGCGATTGAAAAATGTACTGTCCGTAATATTTCACAGTCTACAGACATAATAGTCCTTGACTGACAACGACAACAAAGCCAAGTCAGAATACCTCTTAATGTGACATAGATATAGAATTATCTTCAGTATTAAACCATATACTACTTCAGTAAATGGAAGTGTACTTCCAGCAATAGTTAGTGCCATGATATATGATTTACTTTCACTGCAAGCATTACAATAATATCGATTTGTGTTTTAGTCTCGTGTAATAGCATTAGTTTTGTTTCAATTTGCTAAAGAATCCCCCTTTGGCTTTATGCAAGTTGATTTCCAATCTCCGCCTTGACAGATCGTCTCTCTCATGTCAAAGCTACGAGTACTTATCTCGGCGGTATGAAATATCGATGCAAATACCTTTGGTAGTCTAAATTAGTTATAAAAAACTCGAAAGTAGAAAAAGGTTAAAATAGGAAGAAATTGATAGCAAGTTATGAAAAGGTAGCAGAGATGCAGATTGAAGATAATATGCAGATCGTAGGATGAAATATTCCAAGTGTAATAGTGAGAGAGTAGATCATGAGAAGGCGTAAACCGCAAAGTTATCTATTTCTTGGATTTTCTCACGAAAGAGATGAAGATAGCTTATGTAAATGTAAGTAGAGTGGAGGTGGCGTAAAATTAGTTCAATTCGGACAACCGAGGAAAGGGAACTAATGTACCTAATATAATATTCCTCGTTTGTTTAGCTTGTACTTTAGAATGCAGACGATATGCTCGATTTTTTTGGTAGTGAAATCAAGTTATGTTTCAGATGTAGCTGGTTTTTTGGAAAGATTTTGGTTTGTTCATCGTCATCATCATAATCATGATCACATCACCGTAATCATCCTACTCTCTTAAGGGCATCAGCGCGGAACAAAATGGGGCAATTGTCGCCCAACCGTTTAAATTGTTCAGACCTCAAAGTACATACGAGAGTATAGGCAATAGAAAGAAAAGCTTTGTCTCTCCGTCAAAATAAAGGATAAGCCATTGAGAAGAAGAGCAGACAAGCCACTCATTCACTCCTTCATCTTCTGACTGAAATTCATAACTTTCCATCATTTCATTCATTCATTGAAACACGGAACAATAAAGTGCAGCGTATTTACAGAGAATGTTTCACCAAAATACAAAAAAGAACATTGCTTTACTTTAGTTGGATTTTACTACGTAAAACCCTTTCATCCGTGATTCAGATTCAAATTCTGCTCTCAGCCCATTCATTGTGAAACCTCAACATTGATTGTGTGTATGTGCATGTACTTCACCAGCCGCAGGCATCACTTTACTTACTCATAAATGAATCCCCTATACTAATGGTACACTTTGTCAGAATAATAAGTGCTGTAAGTAGCAGAGATTTTCTATAAAGAGTCTTGCTTCAGTTGCTCTAAGTTCAATCCGCATGTTCCTCCAACCCTTTTATTCTAACGATGCATTTTCCCATATACACACTAATACTAGCTTGTTAGATGATCATGCATGCTCAGTGTAGACAGAGAGGTACCTCGACCACATTCATGAAAGAGATCCATTAAGCTATTTGTCGGATTTGTCTATTTCTACTACTAGATGCTGGTTCATAAAGGGTTTCCATTTCCAAGTCATGAATACCTACTCTCGCTCTAATGAATGAAATGAATGAACTGCAGGAAAAAATTTATAATCCAAAAGAGAACATACAGAGCAAAAATCCAAATTTTAAGTTTACACTTTTTAACATCTGTGAGTCTATCCGAAACTTTTAAAGACTTAATTTCTGTAGCTATATCCGATGTGGTAATAGTAATGTAATGGATGAACACTTTGACACAATAGTGTTAGAGTTGCTTTGCACCTCGCTATTGTACTTTGATGTTTGGTGGACAGGCGAGTGGGTAATGTTGCTCTGTAGTAGTTGCTTTGCTTTGCCTTTGTGAGCAAATCCGACTAGTAACTTACACTAATCTCTAATCCGTGAATGCCGAACAACTCTAGAAGACTTTAATGTCTGATTCACAGCTAATATTCACTCTATAACGTCGAGCTACAGGGTGACTTACAATTTTCTCCAGTTCACAAAACTTTGTGTGAATTTTATTTCATCCACTATACCTATACTATAGTAGATATAAAGCGATTTCATACGCTAAAGGATTCCGAAATGAAGAAAAGTGTGAAATTGTAATCCTGTAATATATACCCTACACGTTAACAACTCTGTTTTCCTATGTGCAATATATAAATCCTTGGCTTGTACAAACACTACGTTACAAAAGGCCTTTGCAATGCTGAATCTATACTGGGATAGTAGGAGCATGCCTTTATTTTCATATGATGTCTATTAAGGGTGTGAAATAGTGTATGGCATTATATAGCTAGTGTGTTATTACTGGGTTTAGTAATTTAAGTGTGTGAGGAACAAACGGAGAGAAGAGATTTTAGTCATGTATTGACAAAACATAGGAACCGGCTTTCGTTTGAATTTGGAATGAAACTGCTCTAAACGTATGTGATTTTATTTGGCTGATGCTCACTCGGTCGTGTCGCATAACATGAGGCTCAAATCTGTAAATTACATTGTCAATTCACTATAATCGCCATGGATCACTGATTTCCTTTTCCCTCTTTCAATGTACGCCTTTGCTTTTGAGGTCGCTTTACATTAAATACATGTGTTACGTACACAAACTCACAATCCACTTACTCAACAACCTTTCATATCCAATACTTTAATAATGCAGATATGTGTTTATGTGTAGATTTCCTTTCGTGAACTCATTGTTACTTAAAAGCTCAGGCCTTCTATGGCTAATATCATAATAATATCATAATCATCCTATCACACCTTTGGACAGTCGTGAGACGCTATAATACACGCATTGTGTCTCTAAATATTTACAGGCATTATCTCTATCTATCTACAGATGCAGACACACAAATACCAAAGATAGATCATACTTGGAAATCCTTTCATCATTTTATTTTGCATTTTCATTCTTTACCGTAAGTGCTTCTTCTTTTCTTGTGGCCTGTAAGAAACTCCTTCAATTTACCACAGACGACTGCTATTAATATCCATTCTTAACCTCACAACTGATACAAATGTACTATTTTGCAAATATTAAGGTATACAGGTCTATATCCATTTGAATTAATTTTATCTAAGAACAAATTCGCCTTATAGGTATAGTGATCAGATAAATCTGCAGCAGAGTATAAAGTCGGCATGCCGTAAATTATTTTTCGATGCCGCATGCCGTAAATGCCGTAAATGCCGTAAATGCCGCAAATGCCGTAAATGCCGTAAACTAACCAAAGACACCGTTTTTA
>JABASH010001742.1:0-24036 GCA_019776445.1 Tomocerus maximus | reverse complement strand
ACTGCTATGTCTTTTACTTGTATAACTACTGATTTTTTGTCCTGTCATCTTACTCCCAGTCTAACACGGTACTACATACTTTTTATCTCACTCTATCATCAATATCATGTTCTATGTTCAAGAATCCTTGTTAAGTTGCACACGCCCTTAAATTTACATTCTTATTCACAACCAATCTAAGTAGCTCATTTTGCTAAATATTTTCCATTTTTCAGGCACAGATAGACAGGCATAAAAGTATAGTTTCATTTGAAAAAGAGAATATAATAGATTTTATGCGTAAGCGTATTTAACTTATAGTTTTATTTGTTGAGAGCTATTTATTAAATATAATTAGATTAATATAAAGTCTTCACTAACGAAGGTTTAGATATAATTTTTTCCGTTTTTATCAAATTGTATAGTAGAAAAAAAATATGTACAATGCATTTCCAGAAATTGTTCAAGGTTGAAATAATGTCAATTTTCCACATTGATATTCAAGATGTGTAATTCCATTCTGATGCACATAAATGTGTTTTTCGTGTTTTGTCCGGTCTCAAGGGACCACTTAGAAAACCTTTTATTTACATGAATTGTAAATGCAGATTGAAAAGTAGCGGTTTATGCAGTAGAATGGATAAACAGTATTTGCAGTTGCATAGAAGACTACAATGTGAAAAGAAAGACGTATATTGTATGTGACGGTCTATTCCTTTTAGTTTGTGTTTAATGCAGGAAGTTGCCTCCTCTCTTGTTTTAAGATTGAGGACAGAATTTTTTAGTGGTGATTTGCACTGCTGAACTTTAGCTACATAAGTAAATGGAGAAAGATGCGTCAGCTGGAGAAAACGTCCTCATCCATCATGCCCTATTAAAAAATTCATGTAATATTAACAGTAGTTATGCATTGTGGGGTTTGAGCTTGAACGGAATCGCAGTAGAAGTTAACACTAATTCTGACTGACTGCTTGGGCAGACGACTTGTTTAAGTTTTGCTCATATGAGACGCAGAGTAATATATGAAATTACAAAGGCGCCGCACTGGTGTAGGCAACATGCCCTCTCCTAAAGAATCCAATTTAGATTTTAAAATTAATTAAATGGATAATTTATTTAAGTTATCATGGAACAAATAGGTCGGCCTTTTCGGTCTCTTTATCTGCAATCCACTATAGATGATCCTATTACACACACATGCATATTGCATAGTTTACTCTTTAGAGACTAAGTATTATGTTCCAGTATTCTTTTCGGGGGCCTTAATGAATAATGTGTGTAATTCAAACTGCAATCCAATTTATTAATGCACTACTCCGCATCATATGAACTCTAACCCATTTTCTTCTCTGTTACACAGTTGAGTCATGCATCTGTCTGTATAGTACTCTAAAAACCTCTTTATGCGTACTATATGTTAGCAATCCTCAGAAACGGAATTAGCAGAAGGGATTATTGAGTAGGACAGACGAGAGCCATTCAAACATAAATACATCCACGCATTGGGAGTTTATACATCTATTACAGCCCATTGAATTCAATGACATCTCATTCCTTCTAACTGTCCCCGCACTACACACACAATGTGTATACCCCGTCCAATGTTAGTAAATACTGCATGTCTTGATATCTGTAGTGTGTACAATGTGTATTACCATTTATCCTTATGTTCAACTCAGGCAATGTCGTATTTACTCAATGAGGCTTAGCTGGCAAAGAGCTTACATATTATTGCTACAACTCCACATACACTATACTTTTACTTCCCTGGCCATCTGCTATGGACAAATTCGTAAACATTGAGAGGTTTGTTAGTTTTTGTTCGTTCCATATGGATATTTGTGCTTCAATTCAATTTAATCTCAATGCTCAAATAAGATTCGGATCAAAATGCATCAGTAGTTTTAATACGTATGGACAAGGATGTAAATAAAATAATATTAATTCCCTAAAGTGTGCCCTACTATTATTTACTGAATGAAAATTCTCTGCTGATTCTACTTTTTATCTACAAATTGAAGTATTCAATTTTTAAACCGTCATGTCTACTAACTATACTGCTCTAGACAAAATTTACTACGAACTACAGGTAATTATAGACTGTGTATATGACACGTGCGACCTTTAACACAATTATAGAGTTTTATGTTCCTTTAACACAATTGCAGAGTTTTAGGTGTAACAATTTTTTGTTGATAACGTAATAAACGTATTTTCGGGCAATTCAAGTGCATTTTTTTCTGAGAAATCAAAATGCAATAGACTTGGTTCAATTTAGAGCACTATTACACGGTTTAAAATGCAACTTGCTATTAGTAAATTGAATGTCAGCAAAATGTAAAGCATAGTCGGGTAGAAAAGGTTTTAGAGAATTTCTATAGGAAAATCGGGGAAGTTAGAAAGGGCAAATTACCCAGTACACGGCAACCTAGATAAATGGCAGTAAATACACGGCAACTACAAGAGGGTCGGGTCGAGCTGTCATTTTGATCCGTAAATGAATAGTTGGGGAGTAGGTAGCTGGCTATGCATGCGGTATGCCATTGTCATGTACAATACCCATATCGNTGGGGAGTAGGTAGCTGGCTATGCATGCGGTATGCCATTGTCATGTACAATACCCATATCGGCAATGTAGTTACGAAGGTCCTACTGCTTGGAAATGTGCGTGCACACTGCAGAATAAGGTACAGAATCTGCTTTAAAGGAAACGGGCTAATGGAAAGAGCACTCTTGCTGTTTAATACAAAACAAGTGGGCTGCGTATTTACGTGCATGTTACATAAATGTGTGCATATCAGGACAATATTTCCTCATTAATAATTTCCTCATGTCGTTACGTGTCTTGTCTATCTAATGTAAGAAACTGTCTCTTGCCTTCAGAAAAGGTACCCCGTTAGCTAAATTATGGAAATCATAGTTAAAAGTTGATGATAATGGTCAGGATGGGGGAGAGCAAGAACCCGATTCGGAGGTACATGAAAAAACAAGCATGCTGTTTGTAGCTGTAAGAAAAATTCATTTTCTTACTGTAGGTGTTGATTGTAGTGAGTTGTCAGGCAAATTAACTTGAACTTGTTCCACTAAACTCTTGTACCTATCGTGGCTATTTAAGGAAGAATGTTTTCTGTACCTTAACGGAAAGTAATTTAAATCTAAGAATCTCTTCCCTCTTCCTTCATGAATTTAAATCGTTTTACAGTTTACAAGTCAGAAAACAAGAAGTTGAAGTGGAGAAGTGAGTTGAACCGAGAAACGCTAACAAAACCTGATGATGAAACCCGAAACACACACCATGTACCAACTCTGTAAATGATCTCCTTGTCCCTATCTGCCTAATAATATTGTAAACTCATACATACGTAACTTCCCACAAATGTAACACAAATGTACCAAGAAGGGTCCCTAAATATAGTAAGAAACACACAGAATTGTTTTGAAGATGGACTAACGCCTTTAGTACAAATGATCTCATGCATATAAGTGTATAGAGTATTTGTACTACTTAGGTCTATTTAAGGAATGTAGTGTGTCTGTTCAATATACAGAATCTTCCTGACAGAGTAGTTTACTCGTTGAGGGACTTTATTAACTAAGAGGCTGGAACAAGCTGAGGGATGAGAGTTTGAGGCTGTGAATGGACATTTTTAGGTTTGACTCATCTGTTCTGTTGGTGTTATGTTATGTTGGTTAGTGACTTTGGTGGCGCCTGGCTGGCGAATGAGAATCACTTCTATTACCCTTAAAACATAAGTTCTCAACTCATCTTTCTCAAGCATCCTTCTTTCAAACTAGTTTCGGCTCCCTTTATTTCTAGCTCTATTGAGAACTCCTTCCAGCATGGTGATGGTGACTGCTGAGTTGAATTGGTTCTTATACTTTACTCCACTTTACTCAATTTGGACAGTTACCCTTGTTTCTGGAATTCTATCATTACATACTATACTCTCACAAAATCAGTTACACAAACCACATACAGCAAACACTCGAGTTATGTAGCTACAATTAAGCATCTGAATATTAGTCTCTGAAATTATAATAGTATAGTGTGACTAACTAACTAATATTATGATACTACTGTGGTTATAGAGTAGTAAATAGTTGGGAATGTGACGGATCTAGATCATAAGTTGTATTGTGCGTTCAATTTTGAAGTTACTCCTGAAATGACACAAGTAATAACTACTAAGGTCTAGAGTCTGCTTGTCTGCCTGTCAACCGGATGCGATTGACAACCTCATAAGTAAGTAGTCCTGAAAGTCTGAAAACTCACTAAAGTAAAATAAAGTGATGTAAGTAACTTGGGTGGCTTAGCTTCAGTTCCACTACACTCTGTCGTAGATGAGAGTTGTTGGGTTTGGCTTAGAAATTGACGATGAGATGATTTGACTGCCTGCATTGCTTTTTCTTGGCTCAAGTTCTGCTCGTTGAAAGGATGCGTAGTTTGGAGAAAACAGAGTGGATATTGTTATGCTAGAACTCTGCTATTACTATTCCTGTGCTAGATATATCAAACAAGTCAGAGAAGACGAGTTCACACTTCAAGTTCAATAATCTAGTTCACTAGAGTGATTTCCTCACTATAAACTTCAACCTAAACGATATTAGTTTGGCGAGTACACGTCATTTCATACACTCCAATCACTCCATTATACTATTTAAGGTTGATTATATTATAAGGCATTATCAATCTGTAAGTTAATGGTATACGTAGTTAATAGTTTACCTATTGGTATTTGGTGGAGGACTTCTAGCATGCTGTAATATTTAGATCTGTAATTTAATTATGTATGTATAAGCATTGTCATAATATGGTATAAGTAGGATTATTTTTCTCAGTATAAATCAAGTATAAACTAGATACCTTTCCTAAATAATAAGTTATTTCATAACATTTTTATAACTTTGAAGAACAGATCGGACTCTTCAGAAATCTCCTAAACTTGTGTTGAACATTGATTTATAATTTCCAACTCACTTTTAGAGTAAATCAATGTGCTTACATAGAAAAGAATATTTTTTCTCATGTATGTGGGGAGATTTCGGGAATTCACACGGAAATTTCAAAATCTCCCCACACGAGAAAGTAAAATACTAAATATCATCTATGCAAGCACATTGGGATAAGCCAAATATTGATCTTATTATACCAAAAAAATATTATTACCTTAAAACGGATCAATGGATCCACCGATTATCATTGACATGAATAACTCAGCACAACTGTCCTTTGCCCTTTAGAGAATTTATCACCAATGTAGTGACGTGGTTCAAGATGGGCCTAACTAATATTAGAACATTTGCTTTAAGAAAAAGTTGTGTAATCTCATTTAAGTAGTTTTGTTACATACTTACAACTATAATTTTAGTAAGATTAGAATGTTTAAAAACTTTGGGAAATATATTACTGGAGAGAGTACCTAATTCAGCTGAGAGTGACATTATTTATTCGAAGGTACAAAGTGTAAGGTGCTTCTATAGAAGCTCTAGCCCTTGCTGTAATGGTTTTTGCCTACATGACCATAATTCATGGACAAAATTGCTTTCTTCGTTGTTATATCGTATGAGTATATGTAGTAGGATTCTTTGTAGTCGGCGAACTTGAAGGAGTGAAAGAAAGTCAAAATTAAATGGAAGAGCGATGGGTAACTTCACAATGAGACGGAGCGAAACTAACCAAAACCAAACTGGATCAGAATCAGAGCGAAACGAAAACCATTTGAGGACGTGACGAGACAAGAGAAAGCCATAAGAAGATTTTCTACAGTCATCAGTCAGAGGGTATTAACAAGAGTTATCTTCTGCGGCTACCACTAACGATTATATTCATTTTCTCTGATTTTATGGATATAAGAAACCGCCGGGCTATACTTGTGTCACGAAGCAACAATGCTACCACGAGTATTGTACATGTACCACTATAATACTAGAAATAAGTAGGTAGATATGCAGTACAATGTGACCAAGGTGCCTAAAAGTGTATAAGAAATGTCCAGACCGGACCGTGTTTGAGATAATGTTGGAATTAAGTGTGTATGTGTACAGATAACTAATGTCAGTTACATCTAACTGCAGTGCAGCTGTTCACTTCCCTCCTAATATTCTTGTCATTGCAATAAGAAAACTCAAGCAGTGCAGTGTTAAGCTAGACCTGGGTTAGCAACAGCCACCAGAATCCTAAAGAGATAAAACTCTTTTTCCTCCATTTTATGTCTCTTTCCCTGCAATTCTTGTCTTCTCCTCAGAAAGTAACAATATCCTTTGTGAACATCTACAGTTTCGTTCTATTAGCTGGTGAACCAATGTCAGAGTGCAGAAAGCAATCCTTAAGCCACACCATACGGTGTCTGTCGGATCAGCATGAGGAAACACGAGTCACTGCTACATGCACCACACTCATTATCAGTTTCTTGCAACCTTAAGGACCTTAACCCAAACTACTGATAGTAACTATTTATATACACCAATTCTACATATAGACACACTTCCACATTTCTACTATGAATGCTATATCGTGCATGCTATAGTAATATATTTACACTCAATGCTATGTTATGTGTCACTATAAGTTTTTCGTCGAGAAGAGTTGAACTGAGTAAATGGGAATTATAGGGCTTTAGCATAATATATTTGGTAATTGTGCTTCGTGTCGTCTTGTCTCGTCTTCCTTCTACTATTCGTTCATGCTAAACCAATTTCCGCACGAGTGAAACATGACGACGACCATTTCAGACGTGAACTGCTCTTTCCCTCTTTATGAATAAATGAAATACTATCTGCAGTCATAAGACTCTGTTTGTTTTTACCTTTCGCCCTCTCTCTACAGTATGTAATGACTAATGACTACATTCCATTTCCATGTACTTATAATGTTCAGTTGACTGCTAATGTAATTATAATTTTTCGGGTGTTAGTATGACCAAATATTATTGCAGATGGTATTCCACATATTATGTGTTACTTAATAATGTATCATGTCTGTTCATTTCCTTAGTAGATACTTAATCATTGTATATGTATCTTGGATTCAATAGCCAACGGATGTTATATTGGATTGAAAGTAGGTTACATATTGTCAGTCTGCATAACAAAGACTTGGGGCGGAACTTGATCGGATTACGTGTAAGCGTAAGTACTTCTGATAGATAGCCCTTTAATAATAAGCAAACACACACTTCGTATAAATAAATTATAGTGTAAGTAAAGTGAGGCCGTAGTAAAACTAGGTTGAATATTCAGGGCTATTAATAGAACGACTTGAACAGGAAGAACCATCTGCTCCTTGAAGAGATAGTTCTATATGAAAATCGAAGCAGTTTATATTGAGTAACAATGTGAGTAGCTATCTACCTGCTACAATAAATATTCGCATATAGGTCCCAGTATCTTTTTGTAGCATTAAATCATTTACATTGTGTTTAATACTGCAGAATGTTATCAAATGCCTTTAGCCTTTTGAAGTACACTTTAGATAAAGTGAGTAGTATTTAGTGTTTCATTAATTTATGGGACGCATTGCTCAAGATTTTCTATTGCTTGGGCAATTACAAGTACAGGTATACTTAAGATCTTTGCCTATTTCTTGATATGTTATTAGCTACTATACACAAAGTAGTGCTCAAAGATATAAATTCCACTTTCCCAGATGTAGCTATCCTGCACTAAAAGACTACATAGATCATTTGCTACATTGTTCTACTTATGTGTAGATAATGAAATGGTTTATAGTAATGCCAGTATGTTTTCTATGAAGTACATTCAACACAATTACAGTGGGGAGGTATACATAATACGTAGGTATTGCAATTGGTGTAATTCTAAATGATAGAGTAAACGAGCTAAGTATACGTGTTCATATGTGGTCATTATAAAGTAGGGAAGATTTCATCCCGCAAGTAAACCCATAACCTTGTATGAAGCTACATTAGCTACTGATCCTATAAAACATATTTTTAATACTAGATTATAGGCAGCAATGTGTATATAGGTACTCTGTCTTTTAGGAAGAGCAACCAATTTCCTTTTTAACCACGTAGCAGAATACACCGATACATACGGAAATTACAGTGGGCTCCCTCGCCCATTTACAATAAAATACGATGGTGGTTTTGTAATTCGTAGCGCATGCAGGCTACCTAAAGCCAAGTAAACCACGAAAAGTCATTTCATCTAATAAACCCTTTCTTAGTATTTTCAGAAGTTAGAAAAGAGTTACTGAGTATAATAGGTACACCCGTACACTCTTGGATAGTAAGCTGAGCAATATGCAATACAATTTAAAAGGAAAGTTAGTTCTTCCTTCAACTATATACGTTTGTAAATTCATAGTGTAATGTTTGAATTGAGGGCTTGCAACTTAGGTACAGAGGGAATGAGGATGACCGCAATATAAATTCAAGAATAGTGCTAGAGAAATGTTAGAGATGCTGTCGAGAGAAAAGTAATTCGTATAGTGTGCATTTAACATTAAGGAGAAAGTGAAGCGACACAAGAGTGTTTTTAAGTCCACGGTGTCGGTGAGCTATTTAGAATTAACTTTGTGAATAGTTTGACTTGTACAATTAGCCATTCATTCTTGTGGAGGACAGCTAGTGCTTGAGAAGTGATATTATTGTGCATCAGACTAAGTATAATAGTGTAAGTTGTAATGGTGACATGTATAGTGGAGAAAAGTAGTAGCTAACTTTCATTATTTATCGAGAAGTGTCTAGAGCGGAAAGACAAAACAAGTCAGGGTGCACTGGGTTAGTGTTAATAGTTAGTTAGATACTAATGGACACAACTTTGTAGATTCGGTGAAAGGAAGCGGGAAAAACGTAACGTGACACAAGGAAGGGCCGAGTGTTGAGAGTGGTGGCTGGGAGTGTGGGACGGGACAGAGACAGAGTCCCAGGCATCGTATGTCGTCATTTCTGCCTGAGAAACTTTTCCCATTCTCACTTGGGCAGAGTTATCAAAGCGAAATTATCCGAGTTGTCTAGGCCCGAATCGGGAGACAAAGAATGTGCTCATAGAAGCGAGAGTGCTTCCAGAAAATACTTAAAGGAAAAGTAAAGACAAGGCAAATCAAGAGCCAAAAGCTTATCTTCAGGCTTAGCTAAAGAAGTTAGTACTGCCTGTATTATGGACTAAAGGAGAGTTGAGAATGCTTTCTTTTGACAAAGAAATAATGTTTGCTTTCTCTTATAGTACTCTTTTAACAACGTAAACTTATCTTTAATGTAACGAAAATGTAATATAAGTAGTATTAGTGCAACTTTCTTTGTTTTTCCTACCCTCTCAGACTCCCGTCTTGATTGTCATTCAATCTTTGAAGAATCATCCTCCATTAGTTGTGCCGAGTTAAGTACGCACTTCTTTATACTCAAACCTACTCCCAAGCACCCATACAGACTTAGGCAAGAAAAAGGGATAAGTACTCGAGTGTGTAAATCTCAAGGCTTCGTTTACCGAGAATTATTTAGTAAAGCGGAATAGGAAATTCAGGTGGTTTAACAGATCCAGTAAAAATTCAATCTATATTTAAGTGAGACGTTCATAAATAGTCTAAAGGTACTACAGATCAAGAGGAGAGTCTCTTTCACTTTCCTCAGAGTTCAAAGTCAGAAGAAACCAACCAAACTACCAACTTCGCCCGCAAAAAAGAGCACACTTTTACTCTGAGCGGGGAAAAGTGGAGAAAATGGAAAACCTACAAAGGCCGACAGTCTGCGAATCAAATAACGTTATTGTAGCCCTACTACTACTACGCATTTATTTGTTAGGGCTCGTTGTCAACTGTGCGAGTGAGTGATTCGAATGCTCTTTTAGCATTCAGACACCGCAGCTCTTTTTCATGCTATTTGGAAATTGACTTTCAATGTGCCTTTGACAAAAAAGTTTCCGGAGCTATCCTCTTTGAGAGTGAGACACTTGATAGTTATCTGAGAAATCTGGGAGCCTTACAGAAGGGTTCGGTATAGTGTAACTTAAGTCTAGCCTCATTGGAATTTCTAAAGAAACTATTCAATAAAAATATCAAGAGTACCACAAGGCCTTCTTTTAGGTTACCATATTATTAAGCTGGGACAGTCTCCACTACAAAAATAGAAGAAAAATATCAGAGCTGTAGATTCTTAGGGTTATACGTTGATCCTTTGAAATGTACTAAAGGCTAATGTTCATTTCAGACATAGGTTTGCAGTTTTAGAACGAAATGACTCTCTCCTGGTTCTCCACATTGTCAGCAGAATTGAATTACAGCTTTGTTGATGTTAGAAAACTTGATAAATGTAAATAACTCTACTTACGTTGAGCAAACAAATCCTTATACTCTTTCACAGTCAACCTAATAAACATTATTACATATGCTAGATGTACTTATTCCTAGTTCTACAGTTCTACCTTCTTGGTATCACAACGTTTATAAAACAAGATGTCAGTAACTTTATTTTTTCTACGCGTAATTAAATTTGTACCAATACCTTTTCAGATATAATATGTTAAATATTTGGTGCCTGCTCAGTTCATGGTTGGGTATAGTTAACTACTTATTTTAGTATTCCATAGATACACAAAGCTATTAAATATTATTATAGCTGCTTATCAGACTATGGTAGGAAGTATTTCTTAATGTAACAAATTATTTTGCTTAGTTTTTGTTAAAGTTGAAAATAGAAAACTTTGCGAATACATTCTGCTGAAAGATTGAAAGCAATAGAAATGTTGTGGTGTAACAAATATGTAGAGAAAATTTGAAACGGGTAAGACAATTTGTCTTTAAAACGCGTATCTAATTTAGCAAACAGAAGAGAAGTTCCGGGGCATAAGATTCTATCTGCTTTTCATGTAAGTTCATGAAATGCTTTCTCTCCGTCGAAGCTCTGTTTTGGTGCTCTACTCCAAGTTGCACAATGCTACTTTTAAGTGTTTAGTTTCTGAGAAAGTTAGATGAACGTTTGGAGAAGTGTGCATTGCTAAGATTGTTAAACGCGGAGAACTTCATTATAGTGCACTTATCTTATCTTTCCCTCCAAGTAAGATCTTCATCACGAACTAATAATCTCATTTTATTTGAAGCCCAAAGCAAAGTTTAATTTTCAGTTGTACCTAGTTGAGTAGTTCAACTTTGCAAACTTATTGTTAATTCCTATATGTATGTACTGTTAGTACCACTCAAACTCGAATGCAAAATAAACAGCAATCACAAGCAGTCGCATCTATTTAAATACTAAGAGAACAGTAAAATCTGTCCTGAGTGTGTGCTTGTCTCAATCCCTTTTATCAGTACCATTCTTTATTACCGACTATAACTCTATTTACTTAGCTACTACTTACATAGCATTGCGAAATCTTTCCCCAGTGTCAGTGTCTACATTCTAAGAGGATCTGACTTGCGAAACGTTTCGTTTACTTATCTTGAGAAATTATGGCCGAGACTCAATTCCCTTTTAATGCACTTTTATGAGCATCCCAAGTCAAAAGTTATCACTAAACAAGCTAATTCTGTAACCACGTTTTTCTGACATTCCAACGCTATCCTTCGCCATAAAAGTCAAGCGAACTTTTTACGAGATGTGACACGGGATTCCTATATCTAATGTATTCTCTTCTATTTCTAGAGAAACGTCGTCAGTTTGATGTAGCTGATACAATGATACATTATGTATGTACATACATAGGTAGGCGGTTGTAACTCTCTACAAAGATTTGAGTGCCACGACGTTACGTTGGCATGCACTTCTACTGTTATTTCATGATATCTTAAGTAAGTTTATATGTGGAAGGCCGTCACTGTCATCGGGCTAAGAACCTAATACGCTAAATATAAAACCGTTATTTTTGATAATACCTTTTCTAATCCACACTCTTGAGAGTATGTAGTAGTTATTTATGCACATTACCATTAGCGCTTTTCAAAAAGTGTGTGTCAATGATGCGTTAGATTGAATTGATTCGTGTTGTAAAAATCACTTCGTGAAAATAATGATCAAAAAAATAACATTCTAACAGCAGTAATGGAATGTTCCTAATTCTAAAATAGTTTAGATTTCACAATTGTAATTGTAATTTGTGCTTTTTAAAGCTAGAAGACCTAATAAGCTAAATACTAACATTAACATTTAATTTCATACTAATAAAAACAAACAGATATTATAAATTCATAATAATCCATCAGAGCCTAGAATGACTTTTTCTAAAATGGAAAGTAAGACACTCAGAAAATTCTTTTTTCGCCCAAAATTTTCGTGGCCGGTAGCCGTGCTGTGACCATATAGTCATTCTAGGTTCTGATGGGATAAATTCGTTCGACCCTCTAAAGTGGAACATTGTTTCATTCAAAATACAATATTATAGATATCACACTACTAGTAGCAACTATCATAGTAGTTAATTATTTTAGTACCATTGCCAAAAATAGTGCTAAGATTCTAGTCACACAACCAGTCCGATCAGTGTTGTGGCCTGCAACATAGGCATGGGAAGCGGGAATGCGTTTGGTACTTGAGTGAAACCACCGTTTATGTGCGTTTATGTATTATGAGATCTTCTGAGAGCTTCTACTAGACTAACAGCTCTTAATATTTTATTAGTGTGTGTACGCAAACTCATGTACTAAAATCTCACGTTGTGTTTACTCTCTTTTCATGTGTGTCTTCAATTTCCAAGCTAAAGATTGTCGAAGAAGTGTAGTGTGTGGTTTGCGTAAGTAATACTTCACGTTTCTATTTCTATTGTCCATAAAGTCATAACATCTAAACCATTTCGCTTCAAGTTTCCTCTGCTAACAATGGCAAAGTACCTTTAAGCTATTCTAGTATGCTACAATTCAAAGAGCATAATGTTATATTATTCGCAGGCAAAGATTCTTCCGAAATGAGTAAGGGAATCTGCGCAATGTTAGTTATAGTAAACACAGGAGATACACCGATGTATCTAGAAACTGAAATAAGAGATCCTTCGTGGCATAAATTACAAAACACCGACTATGCTCCTGTTACCGGATAAAAACACTCATAAATTATGTCGCCTCGTATACATCAGGGACAAAATCATCTCACAAAATCTGATACCCAGCTCACACTGAGTCATAGTTTCACTTCTCCCTATTCCTCTTCAGAAGTCATGGGTCTTAATAAAAACGTAGCATTAGGTTAGGTCTCCTATCATTATTTCTGTGCAAATTAATTCGGGTACGACGTAAAACACCACAATTTTCTCAACTATTTGTATTTATCCGAAATGTTTTGCACCTATTGGGTTTAGATACCGTAATAATATAGTCAATATTCATTAAAATAATTTATTGGTTTTTGACTTCTAAAACTACGATACTAAATCGATTGCATTGCATATTGCATGTAGAATACTAAATGACTAATTGTCTAATAGTAAACTAAATGTGTATGCATATGCATGGGTAACTTTTTTGATGGATTTTAGTATCATTTATCTTTGCCTTTGAGTGTAAATGAACCAGGAATGAGTAATAATAACAAAATGAAAGTGCATTTTGTTTTGTACGAAAGCTGAGTTTCCTGTCAAATGCACTTTTGTGTGGGTAAAAGAGTGTCAACAGCAGGGAGAGATTAAAACAAAAAGGTGTTTCGCCCTCTTTATATAATTCGTCACTGGGACTGACATGTGTGTATTAACTATTGTTCATTTATCTGTGCCGTCAGTTGTTTTGAGTGTTGTGGAGTCAAAAACTCATGCCATGGGTTATAAACAATTGGAGTGACATCACTTGGGTAAGTCCCTATCCACTTGAAAGCAACTTAACTCCATATTTGGCTTCCGTACCTAACAAAAGGAAAGATGTGGTGTCAATGAAATTTTTTTGCTCCCTCGTCCTCTAACGATAAGTTAGGGAATAAGGACTCAATTGCGATCGATGGAAGGACACCAACATAAGTGTACTATCCAACCAAGTGCATTAGTATGAGTGTTTATGCTGCTAGGTGATGGTGGGTGATGCTAAGTTTGATAAGCAAAGAGAAGGGAACTGTCGTTATCTAAAAGTAGCATTGAAACTTAGGTACCTACTACATAGTATTAAATGATCCAAATTTGAAACTTGTGTTATAGCTAATATTATTTGTAGCAAAAAGAGGAACTGTGGGACGAGGAGGGAGGGAAAAGGAAACCATGCAATGCCATGCATTGCATCTAAATGTACACAAGTAGAGAGTTTGTTGTCTAGGCCTTCCTTCTCTGATCTATCTCCTCTCTCCAAATATCCCGGGCAATAAAGTACAAACTGCACAACTAAAGTTTAACTGACTAGATACACTTTTATCCGTATCCTACAATGTTATTTCATATTACTTACGTGTGCTACTTACTCTCTTATGTATATTGATACGGTAAGTACCTAGATGTTATCATATCAAAAGCAAGGGGAGATTCCCAAGTGGACTCCCTACAATTTATACAGCTCCAACTATTCCAGGAGTAAACACTGCTTCTTTACTGTTACTGGATTCCCAAGAACAATATCCCTTTTCCTTCAGCTATTTGCATTTTTCATTTTCAAGTTCAAACTCTAAGCAGGTTAAGGAGATCTATGCACCAGAATATTATTACTACAGATATGCACTCATACGTAGTTTGGACCCAATAATATATGACAAACACCAAGGAATTGTTATTTCTACACAGGCTTATACATTATTTTTATACCTCTATTCTTCTACCCATAGTGTTAGATTTTCTTTTTTGAACACAGATTCAGTCTAATAGCAGTTGCATCAAATTATGCAAAATATTTCATAATTTGCATAATGTCACAACTTTTATTGTTTCATTTATTTTTATTTTACTCTGGAAGTTATAGAAATCGTTGTGCTACATTGTCCTTCAATACAACGACACAATTAGCTTTCAATACGTCATCAGTCCAATAATGCAGAAGAAAAATCCCAGATAATGAAATTAAAGATTTTTTGCAATCGTGACATGAGGGAGTCTTATCACCTTTTGAAGTACGCTTTATTACATCACACGATAATATCTGCTACATTTGATACAAGTACAAGCTGTCAATGAAGCACAAGGACGTTGGAAGTTGGAATGCAATCTATTTTGGCCTCAAGTAATTAGGTACTTTTGGTAGGGTCAACTGTGTTTACGAAAAATGCACATTTGTTGAAAGGAGGTGAAGGAATTTGTGACAATTCCGTTTGTAAAGCTCACTTTTCATGCCTCAAGGAATTAGGTACTTTTGGTAGGGTCAACTGTGTTTACGAAAAATGCACATTTGTTGAAAGGAGGTGAAGGAATTTGTGACAATTCCGTTTGTAAAGCTCACTTTTCACTGAAATAGCCATAATAGAATATTACTGCCAGATGTATGTGAAACTGCCTGGACCAGGAGAGCAATTGTTGGCAAATGAAAAAGAATATAGTCATAGGCAGTCGTAGCACCGTAGGTATTCAATTGTTATGTATTCATGTAGAATATAAGAGGCATTTCAGTTTTGGTACGTCCTTCTTAGGTGATGGTAGGTGATTATGTTATGAGCGACTGACGCTTACTTATCTGACAATGAAGGGACGACCACGACCACTTCGGGTAAAATACATAGCCAAAAGCAGACGTGTGTGGAAAATGCGTCCATTCATCACTTAACAAAGTAGGGACAAACAACAGTAGGGCACAGCTCGAATCCATGCACGCTAAATAATACAGGGGTAGTGTGACATGCCAGACCATCAACTATATTATTATGTGATCTGGAGATGAGGGTAAGGAGTAAATCCACACGAACCACCTTTAATGTCTAATTTAACATACCTTAGCTTCCTATGCTGAAATAAATATACAGGCGGTGGTACATAGAGAATATGTATTTGATATTTCAATCCGATTACCCGAGAATTTAAAAGTATCTGATAGATAATACTTTAACTTCCACGTGTTTAATCAAGGACTTGAAAAGAGCTTGCCTATCCACGAATGTTAAACTTGATCTGTTGTCAAACAAATTTTCAAACTTTTATTTGGTTAGAATAGTCCGAGAACAGTGAATCAATGAAAACCTGAAGTCTATAGATAGGGAGGAACCAGCCACAAAGAATAAACAGTTTTTGAAAATGAGTATACAGCTGTTAAGCAGTTGTGCTTTCCTTACAGGTGAAATAATACTTCCCTATAGACCTCCCTATGAATGAGATCCTTTGTCACTTGGATACAAAATACAATGTGACATCTACTACTAACTCCTTTTCATAACACACAAACCACGTTTAATATGATAACACGAATGACAGAGGTGTTCATTGGTTATTATAATGTGATACTGTCTAATAGCACAATTAGAATTGGTAAGTATATCATTCCCAATGTACAATGTACAGAGCAGAGGGCAGAGGATTGAAGAATGCCTATATATTTTTGGTAAAAGATGTACTATAAACATTGAAACATTAAATAAGTTGAAATTTTGTCAAGTTATTATTTCACCAAATTTTGTTAAATCTGTATCTGTCTTTTACTATAACCCGACAATTCTCTCCTTCCCAATAAACTTCAGAATTGCGTGGAAATATTTATTACGATCTTCACAAGGGTATAGTACCTAAGTACATTGTAAATTGTAAGTATAAACTATTATTTTTTGATTATCAATTTATCTATATTTGTCCCTTCAACGTAATTCGCGAAATATTAGGTGAACCATATTAAAAGATTCTTGCTAAGTAGATTCCTCATTTAAACTGTATTGTAAATTGTATTTTACTATTTGTGCATTATGATAATAATTTGTCCATAGTACTTATTTCGGTTTGAAGTTAAGCTTTAATGAATTTGAGAAAGATGTACAAGGTGTGTGTGTAGGTAGGACAAAACTTCATTCCAGTTTAAGTTAGTCATAAAAATTAGCACTAAATGTGCCACCAAAGAGAGGATTTAACATTTTTGTACTATCTGTATCATTAAAGAGGCAGTGGTACTACATACCAACTACTGGTAATTATAAGATATCTTTAAAGGGGTGTTTCTTGCCCTTCAATATTGATCCAAGATTATTATGAGGTGTATTTCTGTGTAAACCACAGATTTCGAAAAATGCACGTTATATCCATTAAGTTCTGGTATATACAGTAATGAATGATCAAACATGAGCATTAGGAAGTTAGAATGGTGTACTGTGATATGCAGAGAATCCCATCGCATGTAAGGATAAGTTAAGAAGAAGAATAGAGATAAAGTAGCAAGGAGCCCGAAGGGACTTTCTGGTAGGCCGTAGAAGTCCTTGGCCATGGCCGACAGAAACGTATTCGGGTTTCACCCCAGGCAGACCGCTGTCACTCTCGGTTATGGATGAGGATGAGTTTGGAACTTAAGATCAGAGTCGAGTGGTTTGCTTTTGTATCTCTTTGCCTGTAAGAAAGTAGTAGTGGAGAAATTGTTTCTACGGAGTACAGGGCTGGGATGGGGTTGAAAGTTGAATAGTGACTCTGCTCGGTTGGCTGAACAGAACAAGTCAACTGAATGTACAGCTTTTGTCTTGCATCACATTGCATTGCACTGCATTTCAATGGAAAAGAGGATCTTTCTTGGTCGACTCAACCAACTCTTAAAGGATTCTGTTGGACTCCGTGGCGCCGGCAAACTAGAAATATTCCATGTGAAATGCACACGAGAACCAAATTACGGACAAGCTTTCCAAACCATAGTGATTACCCCCGACGACCAGATACTCATTTACCCCTCTCACAATTTATTATTCAAGTTAACTCCCTGATGCACCGAGATACACAGCCAGCACAAACACACAATCCCATTGACTTAACCTTACACGATGCAAGTCAACACAACTAATTCTCCAACTCCAAGCACTATCCCCTTTTCTTCGATTTCCTATGGGAAAAAAGAGAAAAACAACTTCGCCTTTTCTCTGCCCTCGACTTGACCTAAGCTATGAAATCAGATAAATGTGCACATCACTACAGATCAACTCATAATTTTATCACGTAATAATATCACATCTGACTTCACTCAATGCATCTCACAACTCTTAATCATACTTCTTTCGATACCAATTTATTTTATTGCAATTATTAATCAAATGTTTTGCTCAAAATATTGTTTATTCCCAACCTGAAGTCTATTATGAAATGTTATGCGTGACCATTTGAATGCTATCATACCATAAAGTTAGTCGAGGAAGATATCTGGTTTATTTGTTCGTTGGTGATTTGAATCTGTCAAAACTGAGGTAATCTAACGAGATGTATTAGCACTTGTGTAAGAAGAGGTTGCTGCTTCTGTTATTATATTCATGTTGTGACGATTGAAATTGTGAATTTGGAACGAGTTTTGTTCTGTCTTGAAAAGTCATGCTCATAGTGTTCAGCTTCAATAGATTATTAGTATTAGAAGATACTTGGTTTCTGTAACTCCTGATGTGATGTTCCCTCACAAACGTTTAATCAATGTCACAATTCTAACACGAAACCAAGATGGTATGATACGAAGTCATCCCAGTCGGAATTTTCCTATCTAGATGGAACACTAAATGTAGCTGGGGTATCAAAAGGTATCTCACTCTCTTCTAGTGTAGGAAATGAAATGTTGAGGATTGCAATGTCTATGATACGTTCTCACGTCCGTATTGCTGTATCAGACGATGACAGAAGAAACATCTTTAAGTTATCTAGAAGGTCCCTTGAAGATAAATGCACGAAATGTGAAAAGAGAAGATGAGAAGAGGATCTGATCAGATCATCAGACAAGACTCTTGTGTAGGTTATCAGATATTATTAGCGGATATGAAAGATATCTTGGGAATAAAATAGAATCACGAAATGATCTGGTATTAGACTATAGTAAATAAGGCTACGTGTGTATTGCTAGACAAAGTAAAGTCTCTGGATTATATATAAAGTTTGGGAAGACACGATGAGTCAGTTCATGCAATACTGAATTGTTAGTGAATTTGAGTATTAGAGAGAGCCAAGAAGAGAGGCTGTGATAGCATACCAAAATGTTTGTGTAGATCTATATACAACTAATAATGTTCATCGAGCAGGTAGTACATAGGGATGACCATTGAGACTTAGGGATTGAGGCTTGGCAATGTACAAGATTAGAAGAAGTTTTTCTATCAGTTTCTCCTTGCTGCACTAGAGTATCTTCCCGAAATAACTTTGTAGGTTTATTTCTCCGAGGACAGTAACTAAGAAGGTGCAGATGTATTTCTTAGAGAGCACATGCAACAGAACACAACATAACAGTAGGGATATATTCCCGCTAGTTCAATTCACCCTGAAAAAGTCAGAGTGTATCTTGATTCTTCTCACGTTTGACTTGTGTGGCATAATCCGCAACGTGCATCGAATCCTTTTCCGATACATTGCTTTCCTTGTGAATCCGCATCAGGTATGTTCTCCCCTCAGAGAAGAAGTCCTCCAAACATTCAATGTTACTACATTAGATTCAGAAACAGTTCAGTAGGAAACACTGAAGGAGGGATGTCAATTCAGAATTTCGCCGTTCAGTTTTCGCTTACTTCTTCGTATAAGAACACCCGGGATCTTGACACGACTTTGAGCTGATTCACTCACTCGCGGCAACTAAAAACTACATTCCTTTTCAATGGTTTCCCAGATAGGATACTTCGGTCTAGCCTTTTACTTTTATGTATATACACTGTGTAATAATGCTATCCAAACTGATTCAAACTTAGAGTCAACGAAGCATTTTCCAAAATCCTCCTCAACTCCACAACCCTGTACTAGAAGACACTCGAGTAAATCCCAATCCCAAATGATTGTACTTAACCAACTGAGTTGGTGGAGATACAGAAGACCTATTATAGGGACATTGTATACTATATACAGTATAAATAAAGATGTACACAGACGCTATAAAATACCACACATAACTTCTTGACATAACCCCTGAAAAAAGACATGAATTGAGAAAGTACGAGCGGAAATTGGTTACCTACAGTTTTGTCAAAGTATTTATTGTTAACCATTTATTGTTCAGACATACCGGATATCAATTCCATATCTTTGGGTTGTAATTCGATTGCGCTCTGAAAATCCCTTCATGACAACAATTTTAACGCACAGTGCGCAATTTCAAGTTTACATCAGTTTGAACTTTCGCTAAGTCTTTTGTTTAGAGTTAGTTTTGGTTAGTGACATAAACATGTGGAAAAAAAGTGTTTGACAACTGCCCGACTCAATTCAATTCGTGTTTTGTAGTCGAAGAAAAATCTTTATTTTATACAAACACAATAGAGATTTCTTTGCTGAAGAAGGAAACGTTCTTGGATGGTTGAACTATTTATATTTACTTTATACTTGAAATGATGCACTGGAAGAAACCTCAAAGAGCTTTTATTTTTTGTGCATATCCATGTTTGCTATTTGTCCAAAGATTCCTTAATGCACTGGACTTCAATGGAACATATTTCCTGAATATCTGCAGTGATGCTACTATATCCATTGCCCATTGTGAACAAATATTTGCTCTTGCAATGCAAGTTGCAACTATATAACTGAAAATGTGCACTTCCTCTTACTTTGTATTCAATGAGGCTGCTATGAAACTAGGAAAAAAGTTGTTCTTAAAAAGGCAAAGCTAAACATTGAGGACCGGAGGGAAGAAAGGGGACGGGTTTGCAGGAAAAGAAAACGAAATCATTCAGTTTGCTTTGCTTGCTTTATACAAAGAATGTTATTCAAAGGTTTACGACTCAAGTTGAGCTGTGCTATGAAGCCATAGCATGCTGAACTATATTCATGGAAATATAATAGTGAATTTATCCCTTCTGCTGTGGACACAAGATTGCAAATACGAGATTTTGCTCTATGAAACTGTCGAGACTAAAGGAGTTTCGGGTGCCATGATTTTCTCTTGGATTGCAGCTGATACTGCACTAGATTCATTTTAGTACTTGATTTTTATGTGCTCTGTGGTTGCCTTTTGTGTTGTAATTGAAGAAAAGGAATATCTCAGCACAGAGAATGGCAAAATCACATATTATTTTCACAAGTGGTTTATAAAGAAAATTCCTGACCTCCAATGAATGTTTACAGCTCTATGCTTGCACGAAAATGCCAGTAACAATATGCATGAATATCATTCCATGGTTTATGACGTGCAATTTCAATGCAAATTGCATGCTGATAAGATTCTAATTGTAGTGTTATAAGAATTGGGAGCCAGATCAGGGTCACTCTATGAATTTAGAATTGAGGCATGTGAAATCATAGGAATTTATTCAGTAAAGACATTGGAAACGCTAAGTAATCACTCGATTGTACTCGAGAAGAATGTGTTGAAGGAATAGACGAATGCGTTGAAGGGAAACGAAAACTCTGTGTAAACTCATAAATTTTTTACATATCGGAAATCAAGGGAAGTGCAATATATTTATGATCGAGTATGAGTAAACAGAGCGAGCGAAAAGTCTGACCATTCATTTTGCTTTAGTTTATGACACTAAAGACTTATCCATCTGAGTCTGTGTGAGGCTTTCTTCTTAGTGTGCAACTTTAGTTGAATTACTTTCTTTCTCCGGTGATGCTACCGCTGAATAGATAGCCTACCTTACTTTACAAGTTTTACTTTGCAGGAGTTGATAGTTTGTCCAACACTTGGTTCAGTCTCAGGAGATTTCAACTTTCAAGTTTTCTCTGATTTGGCCCACGTTCAAAAATAGGATGAGAAGTATGAGATGGATACTTATTCAATAGGAGAGCCAATATATAGGTGCTGAATAAGTAAAAACAAAGATCCAGGATCCGAAAGGTGAAAAAAGTTGATTTTGTCATTGTTGGATAGTCAAACTCTGAGTATTAAAACTAAAGTTTTATTTCTCTGCAAACCGCAAACTTAACGTAGGGTAATCAGTTTCAGTCCTGAATGCTAAAGTCCTCCCCAACAGTTTTAAATTCAGTTGCGTCATGCACGAGAGAAGTTTCCTATCTCAAGGCAATCTCTGAATTACAATAATCTGTTATATTTGAATGTTTATGTCACAAACAACCGAAATTCATTGATTCACTTCTTCATAAACTTTTATTAAAGTATATAGTTGGTAATTCATCTTTTCCTGAATTACTCGCAGAAGATGTAAATGAAAAATATGGGACAAGTTCATTGTGCATATTGTGCACGTGGACAGATTTATGTCTCTAACTCCTCCAACAAAACCAAAAGTTCTCTGACATCACCCGACCATTATAATTCTTCATAATGTAGAGGCAACCACTTTACAATTATGATTAATGAGACTAAAACAAAACTTTCCAAATCTAACAAAACCTATTAAATATGAATGCAAAATGCAGTTTTCCCTTTTGTTAGTTTTCCATTCAGAGTTAATTCACTTTTTAACTGCCACTGCACCCAATCTCCCATAAATTATCAACCTATGCCACTCACTACTGAAAACTTTTGTTCTAATTTTAAAATAAACACACACTCCCTGCAAAATGACTTGCAGTACTCTAATTTATATTTTGCCAGTTCTCAACAACTCATCTCCTTCTGTCCCTATGCATTTTGTATCTATTTGTACCATCGTGCAGAATATTATGGAAACACAAAAAATCAAAAATTTGGTATTCAAAAATGTGTTTTTAGTGCTGGATGATTAAATGTATTTAATTTCTGAATTTGATAACTATAACTAACAGTAGATATTCTTCTCGTTTGGTTTTTAGATATTTCGTTACAAAAGATGACATGTTCCCTAATACTATTCGTTCATTTTGTATAATTAAATATGTTTCTACATTAAATGTATCGTTAACGTTGGTAAGGCAAAAGGGTTGAATTTCATCCCTTGGTACCTTATGCTAATAAATAACGTTCAATGTTCATCTGTGTAAGTTTACTTAGAGACTTAAGGTTTCCTTCCTTTGGAGCATTAACAAGGTATCACAACCAGGAACGACAACTTTAACTGGAGGGGATACATAAATACTGAGATACGGTGTTTGATGAAATGAATCTCGTCGTTGTTGCGTCATCATAAATAATCCTGGAGGCCTGATCATTAAAAGCCTGCTCATGAAATAAAACGAATGCCTCAATGCCAAGACCCATTGCAATGCATAAGAAGATCGAGACAAGACAAAGTAATGAAATGAAATGCTCTCTCTAAGAATGAGCGTTCCTAAACTTGATGCCGTCGTCTTCTCTCTTACTATATTGTCTCTACATAAGTCTCCTATCTTTTAACACAACGTAACCCATGTAATCAAGGTACTTTAAGATACAAGCTTGTTCCAAGATATGATAGTGACTCTGGCCAGTGCTTATGTTTAAGTAAAGGAAAACTTACAAGCTAGCTGTACTGTTGTATTTGCATCCTAGTATGTCCTCTACATTTAAATTGAGTTTAATACAATCTTATATATGCCATAATATAAGTGAATTGTGTTCAAACCACATAAAAATATATCTTTAATAAAGTACCTGACTTCTCAGATCACACAATGCATTTATAGGCAATAACATTCCTACGCTAAACATATACCGATGTATGCTATGCACATTAAGAAGACCATTATATAAAGTACCCCGATATATCTGGAAAGCGTTATAAGAAAATCCAATTGTCTTATCCTATATAGGGGTATGTAAACCAAGTAGTTAAAAATGTTTTCTTTGTATTTCCTTTGATAGCACTCTTACGGAGAGGCAGAGTCACAAAAAATAAAACATGGTAAATATCCCTATTGTTAAATACAGCGGACAGGAATTGACAGACACTATCTGTAGCAGTAGTAGTCTCATCAGGACAGGCTGCATTTTATACGAAACAAAGTTATATAGAAAAGTTTCTCCTTTCACACTACTATATATACACTACACACTATCAAATTACATAGGTGATAATAGGGACTTGCAAGTATTAATTTATGTATGTATGAAGTAAAATTTACGAGAGAGCGGGCCAGGAGGCTCAAAAAAATAAATAGAAACAAAAAAGGGGCACTTAACCGAACGACAAGCCAACAAGGCAAGAGAGACTGGAGATCTTATCCCGCATCTCTGTCTCTGTTGTAGAAACTAAGAAGGAGGATGCTTTAACTTATGCAGGTGAG
>JABASH010001741.1:0-24037 GCA_019776445.1 Tomocerus maximus | reverse complement strand
ACATACATACATACATACATACATACATACATATATATAATGAATGCATCTCTCGATAGTAATATAATAATAATATTATATGTATGTATGAAAGTGTAGTAAGTACAATAGATGCATATTATAATATTATTATTATACTAGTTTTGAATTGAGTTTTGTAGTATGAGGTTCAGTTATCATTTGAGTTAGTTATATTATTAGGTTCTCTTAATGCCACGTCTGCCATGCCGTGCAATTCGATGGGATTTTATGGTCTAGTATGGCATACATAGCATGGCACTTGTTTGTAATTTTTTGTTAGTTGAGCTGAACGGACGGACGGACGTAGGTAGGTACCTATTCTCTTTTTTATCATGTCCACTTTACAATTCCTTACTTCCGCTCCTTAATAACCCTATGCACTCGAGCTACTTGATTGTGGCATCGCATGGCATGGCATGGAAACATGAACACATACTAAACTCGCTCTAATACTTCACTACTATAGAGTGGTTTGTTCGCTTCTAGCTTCACTTCCCTTCCTTCGTAAAATCTCACAGCATTTTTACACTGAATAATATAATGGACCATGTACTACATACATCCATATTATTATAATCTAGAGTATTTATAAGGATTAATGTCTAGCCAGAGAGAAGAATTCATACATACTGCAATATACGCTTATATTATATATACTATACTATGACGATAGAGTTTAGCATTGAAGAGGCGAGGGGAAGACCAGATTCAATATAATTACACAACAGATAGGATAACCCGAGTTAGTAGCTCCGCTGAACAAATGTCATATCCGCAGTGGGTGTTGTGTACTCTCTATTAAATCAAGTCAGAAGAACAAGTACCTTATGTAGCACTGGAAACAAATCCCCAGCCAGACTACAATATTTAAAGTTTCCCTTTCAAAGTCATTTCCACGTTTCCCGACACAATTCCAGCTTTCTCCGCCGACTCTTTTTAGACTCATTTCTTAATCAGCCTAATAGGATATGC
Source organism: Tomocerus maximus (assembly GCA_019776445.1). Classification (NCBI taxonomy): domain Eukaryota; kingdom Metazoa; phylum Arthropoda; class Collembola; order Entomobryomorpha; family Tomoceridae; genus Tomocerus; species Tomocerus maximus. The sequence continues at coordinate 23,044 of JABASH010001741.1, read as the reverse complement.
AGACACCAAAAACTCGTAAAATACTATCGCTAAGCTAATTACTTTTGTCCATAAGGCTGCAGATCCAGCCACGCCCTTCAGATTTGCATACATTTCCAGGATGCTAATACATAAGTCCACTTAAAACGTCGGTATTAACGAACATGCTGGGATCCCACTACAGTAACTTACACAATACTGTGACTATGTATGCACTGTGCAGACTAATAACGATGCAAAACCTTTTAGACATTCTTTATAGCTAGTCCATGTACATAATCATATATTCTTGTCTTATCTCATGTCGTGTTTGCTATCCAACAAGTATTAAAAAGCCACCAATATACTATATGCGAACTTGCAAACACCACGAGGAGAAGCAGGATGCAGACCAGACCAAACCAGGTGCTTTTAAATACCCCTCATATACTTACCACCAGAATAATCCAACAAATCTGCTGTAAATGATGAGTATTTTGGTGTCCTTGTAAGAGTACAGTTTCTAATTTGTAACGTCATATAATAACACATGTACCAAATTTAAATAAGCTTATCTCTACTACAGAAAGCTTCAACGCTTATGGAGATTTCAGCGGAAGTTTATTACCGAAGAATTATCCTTGGATCTCCTCATTGAATATTTCATGTCTGCAAAATACGCTTGCTTGAAAGGATTTCCTCCATTAATTCTGATTTCGCCACCATTGCACAATTTCTATAAAATTCAGTCTCCGCATTTCCTCCGCCGTTACAGATTCCAGATAACTAGTACAGAAAATATATATTCTAATTCACATTCATGGATTCAAGTTGTTACCAATGTGCAAAAATGATTTCCTTTTATGCCAGATTATTCTACAGAATATCTTATCAGATATGATTGAAATTCTAATGAAAGTATAACATATGCGCATAAATTAAGAGTACCTATCCTCCATTTACATACATTATATAAATAGTAGCAATATTATTACAAACATTTAAATATTGTTGGACGACAGTGGAAAATCCGTAGTACCTGCTGAAGTTTCACATATTTTTTATAATAATTTGGATATCTTTACAACATGTAATGCACATCCATAATCATTATTTTTAAATAGACTACACAAATATTTATTTGGGGCAATAGTCATAAATTATATGCAATTCATGAAATCGAATGTACGCAGTGTAAAATGCAACTGTAACTGCGTACAGATATAAATTGACTTTTAAGTGGGAGTATAGTGAGAGCATTTAATTGTTGTTCAATACGCAGCAGAACATGTAAAGTAGATTAAGAGGTTTCCAACATTGGTAGGAAAAACAGTTCGTAGTTCCATTGCGATATTAATCGGTGGTATAGCTAACCTCAAGAAAAAATGTTCGTGTAAAAACTGCTTTTTGCTGGCGTGTATAAATATATCACTATTAGCCGTTGTAATGCAAATGAATTGTGTGATTGTATGAACTGTGCTGGGATGATTCTCTTGTGAGGTAAAAATATCTTCTAATTCATGAATGAGATTTAGTAGTGAACTATCTTTAAACTCTGTAAAAAACGTTGGGATGACATTCACGATCGAGAAAATTCCCTCCACTCATGTTGCATGAACAGACCCCTGAGAACATGGAAAAGGAAAATGGCAAGCTGCCCTAAGAATGACTTTTATTGAAGTTGTCTTCAGTACTTATCTATATAGTTGAATAACATGCAACTTTTATAGCACTATAATATTTCCATACTTATTAGCTTGCTCTAAACCATTGACGAATATCTAGTTTACAATTAGCCACAATTATTTAGAGCTATGGAAACATTTTGTGACCTCTTAAGTAGCACTTGCTCGTCCGGCTTTTGTAGTACTTGAAAATATTAAATAAAAAATGCCATATGCACAAAAAATAAACTGCAAACTCAGAGAATTAAAATTAATCTAGCCAATAAACGAAGAGTTCTGTAGATAACAAATGCCCTTAACCGTCCTAAATGCGTTCTACCTAATATGTTTATTATGAGTTTCACTTCTCCAGCAATAATTTTAAACACAGAAAATATAATATGCAAAGTACGGTAAATACATTTAACTGTAAACTATATTTATTACAGTTTATACCCTTTATGTAATATATGACCATTAAAACTACTTACTGAACTGGATAGAAAAACTGCAAGCTTTTTTGAGATAATAATCGAGTGCTAGACCATGTAGCAAGAAAGGTGACCTTGGGCTTCATTTAAAAATTGTAACCAGACAGACCATGCTTTTATCATTTCCATTTTAATATATGCAATTGATGCTTCTTAATTTGGAAAAAATTAATCAGATTCTTTCGAAAGATATAGAGAATTAAAATTCATTTTTCACTTTTCAAGGTTTAAAAACAGTGCAATCATTTTAACGACGACCTTAAATTTTTTAGATATGAAAACAACTAAAGAAATATTCGCTTTTGTGTTGCGATATTTAAAGATAGAGTTAAGACTTGTAAGTTCCAGCAATAATTTTAAATTCTCAAATCATAGCTCTGTATTGCATATGGAATTAATAGATGTAATTTTTTTGAAAAGACAATAAATAATTGTAGATGCTACTAATATTTACAATATGCTTATGGTTAAAGATAATTTGAACCGGTTTACTGAAACCATTTAAGTTATTTTAGAATTTCAATTACGGAAGCATATATTATAGGTATGTCATTTTAGTTTCGTCCGTTTAAAAACTATTATATCCAGTGTATACAGAGTGGTTAGGAATTAAAGAAGCGTTTAGGGTTTAAATATTGGGATTTATGGCAACGTATATTAAAAAGCATGTTGCAATTCTGTGGTAAAAATGTATTGCATTTTAAATGTTTCGAAAAAGTCCATTCTGAAGTTTTACTGTTTTCTTTTGTGCATAGAGAGAGATATGAGTGGTTGAGTGGTCATGTAACGCCCTCAAAATATAAATATGAAGTTTGATCCCCGTAAGTTAGGAGTTATCAAGCTACCACGCATCCTGTGCAATATGTATGACTCTAAAAAATTTATAGAGGCTTACTATAAAATGTATGGTATAGCTGATACGTAATATATAATAATATTCGGTAATTACTACAAATCTCAATCATAGATAGATACGCTGTAGAGCATAATTATATATTTATTTCTCTAACTACATGCACACTAGGTGAAGTTATAGTCTATTACGCTTGTTTTGTTACAAATTAAATACCTTTTAGATACGTGCGTCATTTCATTATACATCAATGCCATAGTATAAATGGCTAAAGGCTGTATAGTCATGGAGGAATGAAGATGGAAAGAGTTGATGAATGAAATTCTATGTTGGGAGTGTGGGTGCGAAAATGGAGGTAGGGAGAGATGAATAAAAAACAATTGAGCAGATAATACATATACGCATATCTGTATGTACATAAGTGGCATAGCATATACAATGTACATCAGTAGCATAGCATAATATGTACATAAGTAGCATCTAGCATATTATAGCAAAAGTACATAAGGAGTAAGTAACTACATGAAGAAGAAGCTTGGATAAAAAAGTCTCAGTCAGTAGGCAGAAGAAGAAGGTACACGTTTAAGCGGAATTGCATTGCACTTAATTCGATGCTTGCTGACTTCTTGTGAATGTGGATGAAGGAAAGTTGCCAAGACTTGCTCACCGTCCTCACTTGGCCTATTTATGGACTCGGGAAATTGTCGCCAGCATTTTAAGCCAGTTCAGAAACCATACAAACAGATGATGAATCTCTGCACCACTCTTGACAGTTTCCGTTCTCAATTCTGTCAATTCAGTTTCCCCACAGGAGCGACTCCCATTTCCTCACTCACATCCACATAACAATCGCTCAACCCCACTGCATGTACAAATGGCACAAAATGGACTTGCAATCACACTACACGACAAATCATCCTACAGATATCATTTTATACATGTTGCAATACAAAATTATCTCTATAATAACACCGCAACCAAATTAGATTTTCCCTACAAACTCGTTCATTGTTAACCATTACAACTCCAAACGCCAATATATACAAAATACGACAGAATAATCCATTTTAATAACTATTTTACTCGATCATGTTTCAGAATTTAATTTCCATGAATATTCATTATTTTTTAGCCATAACAGAAAATGAAACATTTTCAACTATTTCACCCCAAAAGTGCCAAAATTTACACTCTTTAGTTCCATGAACTAAAGAATGCAATTATTTTATATTACATTGTTACAATACTTTATCAAAATTTTAAAAAATGAATTACATGAAATTATGATGGTGATTTGCTACATTTCCATGATAATTTAATTTTTTCCGTGAATGCAGCGGCCGATTACTGCGCACGACTTCTAGTATTTAATAAAAGCCAATGCTTAGCAAGCATACAACTAACAGTCATTATTATTACATAAACATGCAAGGAGCTTATCCTTTTTTGTCGGTCTATTCATTTAATGTCATTTCTTTCATGCCATGCCATATTATATGTATATTTATTACATACTTACCATGTACTTATTTCAGCATAAACAATGTTATACAGAAATAGATACTAATTTCAGTCCTGTGTATTGTAAATATATCTAATATTACTCTACACTAAACCCATTCTGCACGTCAACAGAATCATATAATAATATTATAATATTGTACCTTGTTGGTATTCAATGTTAGCCTAACATAGCTACGAATAAACTACAGATACTACTTATTCATATAAATCCTCACAAGCACATTTTATTTTAACATTGTGGGATTCTTAAATCTGTTTTAGTGATTTTCTCCGTTTGCCTCCCGCAAATTTACCTCCCATCTTAATATTGTTTCCATCTGTATCTGTCTGTTGCTATAATTTAGATCAGAAGCGTGCAGATTAGAGAATGAAGTGATAGTTTTCAAAGTGAATTTCCTTGTGATTTTGATTTTTGTGCTAATTTGAAAATTATGGTTTAAAAGAGGTAAAAGGATGATGGGTAAATAGATAAATGGGGGAGGGGGGTTCGGGAAGTAAACGGGCGTTACCATTGTAGTCGCAGTTCTTGCATTGTACATACCTAAGCTCTATACTGTTGTAAAGTTGTAATGGTAGACTAGATATTATTTTATTCCGCAGCGTGTCTTAACTGTTACTGTTAACCAACTGGTTCATTCTCTCACTCACTCACAATCAGATCAAAGAGCAGAACTATCTTTGCTGAACTTTGAACGACGATGCCTTAAGTTAGCTAAGAAATGCAGCTAGAGCTATGCTATGCTGTACTAATGGTTTATAGCATTCCACCATATCATCAAAAACGTATCAACTATTCATTCTTCATTTCCACTTATTCTTATTTAGGAAATCTGCAACCTACCTAAGCGAATTCCACAATTTTCACAGCATAACCAACTTATTATTTAACTCACCACTACATAGCATGTACGTCTGCTTAAAGTATATAGCCTATAGCTATATCCTCCGCATATGGAAGGTTAAGTGATAAAACTGGAGTCGAGCTACCTAAAGAGGATGCACAAAATAAAATATCACTTTACATAATTAGTATAAGTGTAACACCGTCATTCAACATCGCAATTTAGCAAAACCACAAATTCTAAAAACATATACTTACTACTACAAATTATCTCCATGAATCATTTGTTATCGTTGGACTCGTGGTCAAAGAGAATCTCAAGAGGAACTAGTGGTGGAATTAGACCTGTCTGCATTAAAATGCTACCAGTTGAGCTTAGTACCTGAATAAGGTTTCCGATGAATCTCATTCCGACTTTCAAAAAGCACTATTGCCAAATCATTATAAACTTATTCATAATTTCTGGATTGTTTGGTTTTGAAAATAAATCCAAACCTTTGCTTAGAATATAATAGCCAATTAATATGTTGTGCATACTTATAAGAGAAATGGCATTTTGTGGAACTATTTCGAAAAGTCATGCAGGTATGGCAATTGATTATTATCAGGCCAATAATTATTAAAATACTCCCACCCATCTGCTAAGACATCAGGGTATGGATGTTATACGATCTTTTCTATTTCACCTTGACAGAATTTCTTGTGATGACTTTTTGTTTCAAGAGTGTCTAGTTAATATCTGACTAAAGTCATTGTTAAGACAATTGTCCTCATTATTATTGAAACCATGGAAAATAAAGCATCCAAATAGAAGCCTTTCTGAAATTGTCACTGTCTTCAGACGATGAAATCTCGATCTTGCATCCCTTGAAATGTTGTTCCGCTGAAGTTAGTCAAATACTAGAAAAGTGAATCAGGGCAAAGTACGTAAACAAATAAATTGCAGAAGAGAAAGAATCCGGATATCTGTATACGAGGGAATGAGTTGTTTATGATGCCAATGGGGGATAGCTGAGCAATAAGCAATGGAAGGAAAGTGATAAATGATAAAGTTAAATGTCACAGATTACAAGCAGGTAACGCACACCTGTAGAGCCGTGTCATAATACTAGGCACATGCTGTATAAAAAATAATAATAACATGTTGCAAAATGTAGGTACTTAATTGTTGTGATGGAAGACGGGCTGACGAATGTTTCAGCGATGATAATTACTTGTGAGTAATCACCCAGGATCCCTCGTAAGACTAAAATGGAGGTCATGGTGAGGAGTACAGAGAATGATGTGGAGTCAAGAAAATGGCAGGATAAAACGGGAGTATAAAATATAATTCCTTCCTAATAGATAAGTTATTCACATCACATAAGGCAGACATAACATAATACATAATATTGTGCGTTTAAGAGTCAGACAGAGGTGATCGTTCTATTGTTATTCTGTGGCAGTCTTTCGAAGAGGGGTCATTGTTAAATTCAGGAGACCTTATAAGGCAATAAAGGACCATTTCACCTCCGCAGGACATCAACTAACATTCATACCAAATATGTAAGCCCAACAAAATATATTCTTAGGGTGTCTTTCAATTATCGGACACGTTGGGACTTTGAATGTGTGCAACAACATTTAGCTATTACTGACTGAGAACAGTCACGCAGATACACCAAATCCCAACCAAAATGAAACCAGCAACATATATACAACAACACATCGGTACAGTACAACTGGGTACAAGTACAACTACAATCACCGTTCATATAGATTGGTGTCAATGCTATACTTTAGGTGACCAACATACTCTACTAGCTGGTCGAATTCAATTACACTATCTTCTCCAAAATCTCCATCCAATTCCTCTAAACTCATCCACCTATGTCCATATTAACAATTCTCATATAACTGTAATGTGGTCACAAATACACTCTACAGACGACCCTTAGGCTCTTTCTATTCATTCCACTATATTTCTACTCACAATTCAGATCCAACAACCAACCACATCCCCTACCCAATTTAGTAATTATCCAAATTGCAAAACCCTTCCCACATATCACCGGACCTAAGAAAACCAAAAGTTTTCACAATGCATACAGGAATGTTACATCATGATTCAACACCAACAATGTGTATTGCTAATCCACGGTAATGGACCTTGCATCTTTAGGGGAAATGACTCACTTAACATTGTACTCCGTCAGTGTTTAAACTAATATTCCTGGTTGTGAGGGACCCACTTCCGGTTCTACATATGCAAGACGCTTTTTAAAACTGCGAACGGAAATTTTTGTATTTAAATTTACTAAAGTTTAAACTTTTAAGTATAGTTTCTCAAATTTACTATAATTGGACAGAGGTACAGAAACAAAAAATTAGAAGAGATTCAATCTTTCGGACAAAGGATGGTTATCAAATATCTACTAAATAATATATAACCTATTATTTTTGGGACGAACATTGTGTTTTTGTAGCTAATGTTTCAGTCTTGATGAAAATTGTACACGAATGTGAAACTATATGTCAAGTTTCTTTGTAGGTGGTAAGCAGTATTTTAGCAAACTAGTTTTAGGAAAATGGGCATATCATTTTTGGCATCGATTAAAAATAAAGATTTCATTCATTTGCTAATGCTGTGCGAGTAATGTCAACGTTTATGGAAACTCAAACTATGACAAAATATATACAAAACTTAATTAAACCAGCAAGGTCATTGCAGCTAGATATGTAAAATATGCCAGCTATTCTTTAAAGTTACATGTTGATGGAACCTGTAATTGTATTGCTGCATGTGAATGAATAAGATTGAACCGCTTACTACGCTTTATTTCGCTTACCCGTTTCGTATTCTTGTCAATTATGAATCGCCAAACCAAATATAAATTTTTTAATATTGCGGAATTACAGCATCCATTGAGAAGCTATACTTAAGTAGGCATATCATATTTTAGGAAAATCCTAATAAAAATAAGACATGATTGAGCAGATTGATTGAAATTGTCCCCTAGTGAATTGGTGAATAGGGAAGGGAGATAGAGGCCGAATGGTGTAAAGTAAAGCAGCCAGGCAGGTAGGTGTGAGTGAGTCGTGCGTGTGAGTGTGTGAGCAATACATATTGAGATAGAAAATATAGTTGCTCCTATACCTAATCTCATCTCAACCTCAACCGGTTCAAAGAATCCTACATAATTGAGCACACATCTACAGGCAATTTAGTGTTGTGGATTTGTCATCAAGTACCTGTGACTGACCTTGACCCGTACTTGTTCAGAAACTGTGACTACGGACGGATGCACACAGGGACAATCACATATATGTAAAAACTTTGCTCAACGTAACAAATCCCGGATACTTACTATTTAGTATCATATACACCAATTGCTTATTATTTGTCCATTTCAAAGATTGACCAGGCATCTTTTGCGTCTACATATAGTGTATGGACTTTTCAGTTGAAATATTTAAAACTGTCAGTCCAGACACAGTTATGCACTAATAGATTATTCTAAATGAACGCCAACTTATTAAGCTGAGTCTCAATTTTGCATCCTGTGCATGACACAAATGATGAGCAAAAACTACTATGTAGCAGTAAAATACGGCGAATTTTTCCGAGATTGACCTGACTGACGAAGTCAAGGCTATTAAAAAATACGAACACAATTTAACAGTGTATCGGGTGTCTGTACTCTTATCTTATCACTTTGTAAGCATACCTTACTATATTTATAAGCAATGGTATTATTTATGAACATTATAGTTTGTATGATTATGCCGAGGCAATCAAAATCTGGCCAGTCAGTCACATATTGATTTAAATCCATATTTCGCAACCATTTACATAAACTGCGTGAGTGTATAATTTACATGTATACATCGATCGTACAGGCTAATTACGGGATGGAAATAGTAAAGATGTGTTGACGTAACAGCAAAAGATATCATTCATCCTAAGAGTTACATGCTGTCCTAAATTTTTAAGCCAAACGTCATAGAATAATACAGTAACAGTTTTTATTAAATCATCCGTACGACATTTGCAGTACAATACAGGGAATTCGTACAGAAATGATCTTAACAAAATACTTCTACTTGAAATAATAATGGAAAGTTACAAGTATAGTATATTGTAGGAACATGGAAATATATTTACAATTACACAAGATAGCCACATTCACAGGTATTCTATCCGATATTAAATACAATAGCGGGTATACAGCAAAACAAGATTTTTCCGCATTAAAATTAGAGAAAAAAGTCTAAATAACTCATCGTTTGTTTTAATGTATTGTATTACTAAAACAGTAAAGAAACACTTATTGATTGAATTAGTCTTCGTAAATTACATACGTAAATAGCATTATTTTAAGCTTACAAATTAAATTTAATTCAATATTAAAATATTAGTCATTGTAAACTATAATTGTATACACCATATTCTGTATCACATAGTTTTTTTAGCTAGCCTATTAGTTGATTGCCTCTTCCTGTGAGGCCAAATCTTTACAGGGTACTTCACAATTTATATGTAAGTACGAAATAGATCAAAGATAAATATTTGAACACAATTTTATACCACTTTTAACTATGAAATCTGATGGCATAGAAGATCAAAGTTCGGGTGAACAAAAAAGTTTCAAAAGGACCCTCACTTGAAATTTTAATACTTTTCATTACCTACACTTACGTTACTTTTGCAACGAAATTTCTCACAATTTTTCTTGGACATGTTCTTTTAGTTTCTTATTTGAGTAAATCACGAAAGAATTTGATAAAGGAGACTTCCTCAGTAGCTGAATGGATTGTTGCTAACCTTGTACAATACCTTTAGTTAATGTTATAATAGAAATAAAAAATGTTCTTCACCAGTGTGAGATCTGTGGTGGGTATTAGATTTGATGTTGTGTGTATGTAGTATGTATGGATGGTAATACTAAGACAGAGCGTGTAAGAGAAGCCAGATTTTAGAGGGTAGACCGTTGTGAACGTTTGCGGGATTAGAAACTCGGGAAATGTGCAAATGTGAAGTCACATGCAATGCAAGTTGAGTTTGCGTTGGTCTATTTTTCTAAGAATGATCAATGCCTATGAAGTTTGTATAAAAGTTGTATTTGCCAGATCTCAAGAAATGTACGATAGATGAACGCAATGTAGTATTTAGTACTTATGAGGTCTAGGATGTTTTGGTGTAAGGTCTGGTGGTATGATATGCTCGCTGCGATAAGACTTGATTGCTTGGCTTAAGATGATCTGTAGTAGAATGTAACAGAGTACAAGAGATACAGACATGTAAATAGGTACCTATAGGTACACCCATCATCTCATCTCTGGCAATGATCAGGAAAGAACACTTGCAAGTGAGTGCAGTGCAGATATAAGTACAAATACAAATAGTGTACCGAGATGGATATACCTGTAGTAGCATTAGGTACATGATAATAATAATATACTCCTCACTCACAACAGAACATCTGTATCCAATTCATAGATAGTCGTGCAGATGCCCTGTACATATACCTATCCTGTGTGGTGGGTTATTTATTATAGATTTGAGTATTACATATGAAGTGGTCTTCTCATTCTCACTCATTGTCACTCACTCACTCAGTCAGTCAGGCCAGGCAGTCTTCTTCTGGTCTGGCCTGGCTGACCAAGATTATGCTCTGATGAGATAGATAAATAGATGGATAGACTGTCAGATAAGCACTACACATAACAGCAGAGTCGACTAAGCGAACCAAGCCACTCAGAAGAAGAAGAGTACAGACGAGTTATAGCTCGTCTAGCCTCCCTGATCTCGTCTCGTTCTCGTCTAACTTAACTGACTTGAGTGAGTCAAGTTGATCATCATCATATCATAGAGATAATAGGCATCCCTATACGATCCTCTTCTGCTCTGCAGATAGAGAGACACAGAGGTATACGTACTACTACATATATTATAGCCTGAGCTAGCATCAGAGATCTTGTACTTACCTGCGTAGAAAGTTTAATTGGCGAAGGAGTGTTTTTGTGCGAAAAGGTGTTGTGTAGTGGGCCAGAACGGCGCCAAGGAACCCGTATGAGGCGTAGGAAAACTTCTTAAACTGATCTTCAAGCAACGAAGAGAAAAAATACACATGGGTGTGACAACCCGTCTGCGAGTATATACGAGAAAAAGCTCCTTTCGCATCTCATTAGCTTCGTACAGAATTGAGTAGCTACAATACAACGGCTTCAGCTAACGTAGCTCAGTTAACTCTAGCTCTCCACCAACATTTAACTATTACATACATTACATTATAAGGCATATACTTACTGCTACATTATAATAATTCCATTTTTTATATCTTTCCATTATAATATTAACTTTAAGTAGTGTGGGCATATTTAATAGATCTTCCATTAACTACTACATATTATACTTACAAACACACACACACACACAAACTATATTAACACAAGATACCTATCTCCTACTAATGCAGGACTCTATATACTATAGGAAGAAACACACCAAACAAATGACCAAGTACACTCAAGTCGTTCACAAATGAGAATAGGAGCCTCGCCTTTTCTTGCCGTACTCACTTTGTTTTATAAGGGATTTTATTTTCTTATCCTAATTCGCATCCCTTTTACACTCGCACATTTAAAAAGGATAAATAATAATGTTTTCTACAACCCTCTTTCAAATTACGTTTTCCAACTAATGTTTAGAAAACATTATAATAATTACGGATTTTTTGTTAGCTTTAAACTCCAATTCTCATTCGTTGTACACTATTACTTTTCATTATATATAGAAATTATGGTTTGGTCATCTTGTTTACTAACTCTGAAACCCCAACTGTCATTCGCTTCAAATTCTTCAAATCTACTTTTGCTGTTTCCACCAAATGCTTAGTGCTTTCATGTTGGATAGAGAGGAAATCCTTAATCTGCGATAAAGCATCGGGATCTATGATGTATTTTTTATTGCTACGAACTTCTACGGATGACTTGTGCTTCTGGAGACGTATTTGGGACATTAATTCATTTATCTGTCCTTTATACTTCGTAGGGGAGTTAAGCTCCAAGTCCATATTTTCTAAACGCTTCTTTAAGTCTTCCTCTTCTGGCTGTAATGGCAGTCCTTCTCTCTTGGCAATTTCCTGACGTCCCACCACCTCCATAAAATAAATATCCGTTACAAAATTCTGTTCTTAGAACGCTGTATTAATAAATTTGTTAGGAAACTTACTTTTAAAATTCTATGAGCAGTCTCATAATGGCGCCGTCTTAGCTGTTGCAATTCTAAATTCATAGTGGTATATCGATTCGTTAAACTGGAAATCTCTTCCTCAATCAATTTAAGCCTGGCGTGATGCTGCTGATTTTCATTCTGTATTTCAATCATTGTGTTAAATTAAAAAACAATGACATTTAAAGTTATTGCCGTTAGTATACATATATACATCGTGAAAGGGCAATTTACAGTAATATCATTAAATATTTAATTATTATTTAAAATAAGATCAAATAAACGCAAATACCTCCTGCCACAACACCTTTTTCTTCAAAGCATCTAACCCCACGATTGAGACTGGAATCATTAGAGACGGATCGGGATTATCTTCTTGGGCTTGACGCCAAACTCTGGGATCAATACCTAAGTAAATAAAGAAATTAATCTCTCCCAACAAAATTTTGCTTTTTAAAAGATTTTTTCAGCTAAAATGAAACTTACCATCAGGCGAATTTTCTAAGTAACGGGTCAATTGCTCTGGGCTGGGCTTAACTTTTGGGGTTATTGACAATATACCTAAATTATCAAGTTGTGTCTTGACATATGGCTGTGTTAGAGCTCCAGACAAGTCATAAGCAGGCACCCGGCGATTTGTACTTTTATCTTCCGCCACAAGTATCACTGAAGCATCCTCTCCCGAAGCTTTAATGCCACAAATTTTAAAAACTATATTGGGACGGTTGAAGATTGTTTGAAAAGACGACATCATTTGTGACTCGTCCGAGCGAACTTTATCCGGCGTCTTTTTAATATTCAACATTACTTGGCCATCTTCGTTTGAATCCGTGAAAATGAAGGAATACCCAACAGCCTTGAAACGACAGAAGGGATTTACAGGTGTGTAAGTCACTGGCGGAAATGCTTGGGAGTAGTATCCCTTTCCTTTTCCCCAACACGCCTGAATGTAATTTAAACTTGCTAGAATGGCATCTCTTTCATCAGCAAACTTATTGCATTGAAAAATGGATTGATAGAAAGCATGACTTTCATCAACTTGAGGCTGTTGAAGCTGCAAAGGTTGCTGCTGTTGTTGTTGCTGCTGCTGCGTTTGCCCTACAGAAAGTTAAAAGTGAAAAAATGAAAATAAATAGTTTGCGAAATAAAGTGCACCATTAGAATTGACAATTCTTAAGAGACATGATGACATACCGAAAGTTGGAGGATTGAAAGAAAATCCTGATGAAGTAGTCTTGGCACCGAATCCTGAAAATGCACTGGGTTGTGTAGCCCCGAATATTGATCCTCCCCCAAACCCCTGACTCTGTTGCGTACCAAATGTATTCTGACCTAATCCAAAACCTGCGCTGGTTGTGGCTCCGAATTGTGATGGCTGAGACGTTCCAAAACCTGTTAATTAAGAATATTACCAGCTTTATAAAGTTTCCTTATTCAAATGAATTCAATGTCATCTCAATTCCCATTTAACAGTCATCGACATGTGAATTATATAGAAATTGTCCTTTTACTTGATCCCAAATAGTACTAAATATCTTTATAATGCACACTTCCAATGGTGAAGATATTATTTCCAATACAATGTAGGCATTTCACAACTAAATAATATTTTTAAATAGACCCAATACAATTTTAAATAGACAACGTTGGTATTTGTTATTACTAATTTTAGAATGTGATTTAGAGGAGTAGATACATTATAGAGCATATAGATACATTATGGAGTATAGAGTTATTTCATGAACACACGACACGAAGTATTTCCTACGTCAATAATCTTTTAACGTACAAGGTAGGCATTACTAGTAGTAGCATTAGAATTAATCAGTTTTTGATTAATGCCACAACCCCCAAATTTGCAAGCTGCTTTCCGATAATTATATAAGAAAATCATAATTTTCATAGCAAACACCTCAATTTGGAAGATTAAAAATGGAATGATTTTATCGATTTAATTGACAACGATGTCATTGACTAGTCTTGTTTTATGTTAACAAATAAAAACTTTTGAATTTCTCAAAGCCATTTAAATTGCTAAAGACTGAACAAACATATGAAATATGTACCGAAGGTAGTGGCAGGTGTGAATGAAAAATCTGAAGCGGTAGTCTTTGCTCCAAACCCTGAAAATGCACTTGGCTGTGACGTCCCAAAAATGGATCCACCCCCAAAGCCTTGAGCTGGCTGAGCACCGAATGTATTCTGAGTCTGACCTAGTCCAAAGCCAGTACTGGTAGCAGTCCCGAATCCCGGTTGTTGTGAAGTGTTAAAGCCAGTGCTTGTGGCGGTACCAAATCCAGTGGGTTGGGTTGCAGTGAAAGTGCTTCCTGTATTCGTTGCTCCGCCAAACCCAGCTGGTTGGGTAGCTCCGAATCCAGTATTAGTTGCTCCGAATTGCGCTGGTTGGGTTGCACCGAAGCCTGTGCTAGGAGCATTTCCGAATCCCGACGTCTGAGGAGTACCAAAACCTGTATTGGTGGCCCCACCAAATCCCGTCTGTTGAGATGCACCAAAAATTGTGCCAGTTCCAGTGCCAAATCCTGTCTGTTGGGGAGCCCCACCAAAGCCTGTTGATAAAAAATTAAGAAGCTAAGATTTCAACGAACAGAATATTCAAATTACATGCTAATATATGGTAGCCATTAAGCCACTGCGAAAATTTTGTCTAATTTGAGTTCAACAATTTAACTGAGTCGTGGAACCCGATATCCGTTCACTTTACTAAAACTGCTAGTCCTGCACCGCGTAGCGGGTATCTTTGCAGGAAGCAACCCTGAATCGCCGTCAACAATTTCCGAAAATCTTCGCCTCATTCGGAGACTTTATTTTGTCAAGTATTTTCGAAAGACGATCATAAAATGCTAATGCGGTATGGTAAAAGTTACCCACAAAAGTTATATTTTTATTTGTAACTGTACAGATTTGCAACTTTGTATTGATTTGTGTTGCTTTGCATCTGTGTAACTGTACAGATTTGTAAAGATAAAGCCTGGATCTTTCATCCAGGCTGAGCCGACGGTGTCAAATTACATTAGTGCTATGACTACAAGGATTCAAAACTTATGATGTCATATAAGATAGCTAACCGATAGCGGGTATCTACAATCTTGCATAAAATTTAAGCTTTTAGTAAATCTTTTTTCTTACCGGTCCACACTGAAAATTAACTGGCTATTTAATATTTCTCCATTTAATTATATTTAGCATTAGTATACACCAAACGACCTACTGCACTACAGCCAAACTAAATTCTACTGTATCAAAAGTAAATATGTTTTACAATTCATATTGCCTATGTGCGTCTTACAGCTGTTAGACCGAATTAATAAATATTAATAATTTTCCCAAAACTATACTTCTTACTATTGTTGAACCAAACTAAATAAATTTGAACATTCTTGATTTGCAGGAAAAAAATGAAGTCAAAAATTGCCACAACGGCAATGGCAGAAAACTACCCAGATTGGGAAATAAATGGGGAAAACATTTTCGCTAAAAATATTTCGCCATGCATTAAATTGAGGACGGACTTTTTCAGGTGAGGCTATTTGATTAATAAAAGGTCGAGTGTGGTCTTGGCTAACTAAAGGTGACATTTAAATAAAGTAAAGATAATAATAATGAAATATTGAGTAAATTGAGAAAGAAAGATGACTTACTGGTGTTGGCTGCAGGATTATTTCCCAAGAACGACATTTTCGCTTCTAAAAATAATGGTGTATAAAATAATCCGGCACATGAAGGATTAAATAAATATTACAGGATTAGGTACCACGATATTTTATATTATCTAAGGAGGCGCGCAACTTGTTTGTATTTGCCACATCTGACACCACACAGTTTTTTGTGGGAAAATGGTAGTATTAAATTCACATAAGGAGGAGAATTGAAAATATTTCAGTTTCAGAACCCTGAAAATTATTAATTACACAACTTTGATCTTGATATTGATCATCATAAATATTAATTGGTATTTTGACGTTTCTCTAGGAGTCAACCAAAGTGAAACTACACGTGGATTAGTCGAACTCTGTAGATACATCCGACATTCAGCGAATTGAGATTATTATTATTTGTACTGATTTTTAATAATTGATCTGATTTACAGAATAATATAATAATTTAACCTCAAAATTTAAGGAAAAGGGACTAAAACCTTTTAATACCCTTGCTGTTAAATGTCGTATGTAATTCATCATCCGTAAATATTCGTCCTCAATAGACGAATATCATAAATCATAATGAAGGTCGTCTCAGAAAGTTCCTTGTGGAAGGTGATAAGAAAGTTAACACGACTGTAGCCGACAAGCAACAGAATTTGTGATAATTTACAGAATGTTGGTTGTAGTTGTAGGGGAGTTGATTTCGAAAATTGATACCACTTGTGGGATTTTTTAAATAGGATTTGGCTTAGCAGAATTGAAGATTTAAAGTTGAAAGTTATTTATAGAACTTATACTAACTGTGATAACAGTAAATATAGTGATACACCCAAAAACATAAATTTTATTTCCTTCAGTTTTCAATGTATTGTGGCACCTAATTGAAAAGATTTTGGTTGTTGGTTATCGTGTTAAACGAAAATTCTTTGCTTTCAATACGTAAAAGCGTTTCTTTTATCAACATAGTGCTCAAATTTTGCATGTTAAATTGAATTGAACTCTTGAAAACATGAATGTAGGACTTGGATTCAAATTCAAGTGGGATGTAGCACAGTAGCATAATTGGAACTCGGTGTCCGGGAGGCTGGCAAAGGATAATATATTAGTTGAAAAGTGAATTTCAAAAACTTTAATCTCCTTTTGTCAAAAATTAGTCAAAAATAGCCCAAAAACAATATTTAATCGCGCGAAGAGCGAAATATTTTGGCATTTTAAAAAAATCTCCTTTAATGTACCATACCATGGTATCTTTAATTTCAGGGTAATTATGTACCCTTTTGAATATATTCTGAAGGGGCATCTAATTATTTCTATTGTTTTCATAAGATATTAGTTAATAATTATTATGCCCGTAATTATATCGTATTTAATGCGTCCTTAAATATTTAACAAGTATATTATTGATTTGTTTTGTATGCCCTGAGAGAAGTTTTGGAGCCTAAATAATACTAGGTAATTTATAGAAAGATATAGCCCCATCCATATTCTCCAAATGGTATGAAAAAATGGTGTGAATTTTCAAAATCTGAGCACCAGATAACATTTCTGCAAATCATAGAAATTTCTGTATCATGTCGGCTACCTTCGTCTTAGCTTCCTAGACGGAAGTAGATTTCCAATAGAGGTGTTGGGTTTCGGTTTTGTCTACCACACGCACATGCACGCACGGTTACACTTTAGCTTGATTGACTTCATGAGAAACAAACCTCACTTAATAAAATTGGACTTATTTCGTTTAGAATTGCGATTAACATTTTATTTTCGTCAATAAAAGTACTAGTCCGTCATCAGCACACTTAATCCCTCCGACTTCAGGGTGGGTTTTTAGTTTTTAATACTCACTTTCAAACTTTAAGACGAGTCTAGTCAAACGGTATCATTGTTTCAAATAATCACTATTCATTCATTTATATTTTTCAAGATTGTATGATATATATTTTAAATTTATGATGTGTAGTTTATAGGTGAAATAGAATTGACGCTTTCATGGAAAGTTTTTCGGCTGCATTTACATTGATAGTATCGGGAATTGGTAAGTGTCTGTAACTTTTCTACTATAAAGAGAGACTTGCCAAATGTGAGCAAATTAGCTGGCTTGTCAGAAATGTGTAGCACAGTCTTCTACGTAAGTTATTGCCATTAAGTAGTTATTGCCTAAATGAAAGTATTATTTTATGCCGGCTGTTGTATCCACATGAGATAGCTAAAAATTGTTCTATAATGCATTCAATAGGGTGCTTTTTATTTTATTCAAGCCTTTTAGCCATGTGGTCAATAAGCAAAAAATTGAATACTGAATATAATGTATAAAATATGTTTTACATACATATTTAAACATTTTGAGAGTTAAGACAATGTGAATTTATCTGAATATGTGTAACAAGTGCAATATATTAATGCAAAAATGTTAAAAAACAAATTAAGCTTTTAGTATTTATCGGTACAATTTTTTAAAATGGGTACATATTTTTCCATTTATGGCTTGATGTAATTTTAAGACTGTTTTAGAAACATTTAGGTAAAGCGTGGTCTGCCGCAATTTTTTCATCTCTTGTCATGTTGCTCAAGAGCAATTATAGTTTCCACTTTAACATAACTCTCGTTAATAAGTAGCTGTCTCTATACTAATTTGTACAGAATATAATAAAATCTTTCCCTATAAATGTTTTTAGAAAATGTTTAGGTATGTATTTCCGGAAAATAAATTAATACATTCCAAAACCTGGTCAGAAATTACAGAAACTCATTTAAAAAATTCCGGCCCCATCAATACAAATGCAAATTACTAAATTACTGCCAAATTGGCCAATCTATAGCCGATGGTCCATGAAAGCGTCAATAACATACAAGATTTTTTATAACAGTGCAGTATGAAGAATATAACTGATTTTCTTAAAAATGTCTAATTTTACTATCTTTTGTATAGAATAGCAAAGATTCGTCTAAAATGAAGTCCACCTATCAATTTTTGGGCCAAAGTCGAAAGTTAATCCATTCGTGCTTAGGGTCACGGCTTTTAACATCCTCGTCCTCATTGTCTTCCATTGATGGTCATGGAACCAGACCTGCCAGATTATGCAACCAACACAGTGTTCTTTCCCTTGGCCAACCGACGTTTGAGTCTCACCCAGAGTTTTTCAATTCAATATCTGATGTAATAATTTGTCGATTATTTAGACGACAATTCGCTTTATCTACTATAAATTATAAATGATGTGCCAATATTGGAATACATATATATATTTCATTTTCAACCGCCCTAGAGTGTTGAATTACAATTTTAAATCCTAGCTAATCATTACCAAAATCGAAATTTAAATAATTTATTAAAATGCAAAGTATTAACTCCTTATATTAGAAAGTTTAATTTCGAAATCGTGTATCGAATTATCGAACACTTATCCCGCTATCGTAATTTAAAATAGAGTTACATAATTGATAGTATATTCTGTTACTCTGTTTTTATTCTGATATATCAAAAGCATAACAGAGAATTCAAAAAACACATATCTTACAGGATAAAAATCAAATATTTTTAATTAAACTCCCCAGTTTGTAAATAGCCACTTATGTCTAGACCATGGAAAAATGTTCCTGTAATGTTCCAATGCAAAGTGACACGTAGTCCCACAAAACTATTGACTGGCAACCATACATATAATAGTCATACATAAACACACTATTCGAAAATACTGTCATATATATTGTATGGTTGTCTGGCAATTGTTTTGAGGGACTACGGGTCACTTTGCATTGGGACATTGCAGAACATTTTTTCCATTTCTTGTTCTCGTTGAAATGTTTGCTTTGGCATTTCTTTCACTTAAAGTTCATGATCATTTGATCATAGGCATATTTACGAATGAAACTTGAGAGGAGCTATCTCTTATGAAATTATTATCAAACTAAAATGCGCACAAATCAATGGGTCAAAATGGGCTAAAGTTTCAGAAAATCGACCACTAAGAGGAATATTTGTAAAATAAAGAATACAAACAGACGTGTGATAGTACGGCTGGCTTTACGGGTTTCCAAAAAGAATCCAAATCCTCTGAATTCAAATTCAATTATGCAAATGAATCCTAAATATATTATTTTGTGACATACTATGGAGAAACATTGACTTTCTAGCTTAGAAAAATGGAGACAAGTCGTCTATTTTGATATTTAAAAATCAAGTAAAATTTTTATTGTTACTGGATGAGTCTATGAGATGCACAAATTAAATCTATCTTCTTTATTATGGACGAACCACTGTACATATGTCTTTAATATTTATTTCGATTTTTGTATCTTTCGATATTGGATATTCGAATTCAATAATTGTCCAATTATACATGTATCCTGTTTTGAAATTGCAAATGCATGTGTTATGTTATGGTTATTTTCCCCAGCCAGCTGCATGATTGTTTCATAAGAGAAAATTCTAAAGAGTCTGAAATTATTTGTAGTATATAGTGGCTTGGACCTTAATGAAAATTTTACTTATTTTGTAGATAATGCCAGGTGTGGATAAAGAAGAACTAAAAAACCGGCGTACAGCCCTTTGTAACATGGCTTCGGAATTAATTAGGAAAAAGGGGAAGGCGGAACCGGATTTGTACCATTTGATGATTATTCCAGCATCTTCAAAGAAGTACATGACAGAGAATATTCCGTACCCCTACAGACAAAATTCAAACTTTTTATATCTCAGCGGAAGTTTTGATACTGAAGCATTTCTGGCTCTAACAATATCACCAACGGAACAAATCCACAACATCTTCCTAGGAAAGCCGGATCCCATTACAGATTTGTGGGATGGACCGAAGACATCTCCAAAAGCAGGAATTGAGTACTTCGGATTTGATGCTGCATATCGTACTTCAGAATTCGATTTATTTATTCGGGATTTAGTACATCGTTCAAAGAAGAGACTGGTAGTGTGGTCAGAAGACAATAGCTTTGTGGAGAAGTACATGAATCCACTATTTAGCTATGACTACAGACATTCTGAAAACCCGCGTGGTCTCATTGACGTATTAAGATGGATAAAATCCCCATCTGAAATTGCACTGATGAAAAAGTCTGCAGAAATTGCATCGAAAGCCTTCAAAGAAGCTATTAAGTTCACAGCCAATCGTTGTCGCCACGGAGAGCCGGTCTCTGAGCATCACATATGGGCCAAAATTGACTACGAAACTCGATTGAATGGTGCTGAACGATTAGCGTATCCTCCTGTTGTAGCCTCTGGGGATCGTGCCAATACTATTCATTACGTGTTCAATAGCAATAGATGTAACGCAGACGACATGGTACTTGTAGATGCGGGCTGCGAGTTTTTCGGTTATTGTAGTGATATTACTCGCACTTGGCCTGTATCTGGCAAGTTCACAAATGATCGACACCGGAGTCTATATGAAATGATGTTGGATCTCCAACTGCAATTAATCCGACTGGTGAAGCCTGGAATCACCCTCGACCAATTGTTTCGTATAATGGGACCCCTTCTAGTCAAAGGTTTGAAAGAACTTGGAATCCTAAGTAAAGACGCAGAAAATTTAAGCGCAGACGTTATCACTTCCCGATTTTGTCCTCATCATGTCAGCCATTATTTGGGAATGGACGTTCATGATACTCCATCGGTTTTAAGAAATGAGCTACTGCAGCCAGGAATGGTCGTCACAGTGGAGCCCGGAGTTTATATTGGCAGCTCTCCTGCTTACAAAAGCTTCCTTTCCAAAGTCGGAAGAGAGTTCGATGGACTTGCGATTAGGATTGAAGATGACGTCGTAATTACTAAAGACGGAAATTCAGTAATGACTGAATCGTGTCCTAAGTCCATTAAAGAAATTGAACACTATGGTTCCTCATGATGAAATATAGACTAATATATTCAGAATTTTCATTAAAATATTAACTCAGCTGCTAGATACTCTTTAGACATGTTAGACATAAATATCCATTAGTTATAGTTCTCAAATTAGCAATTCGTCTTTCTATTGAATCGGTTAAGAAATCGCAACTGTATACAAACATAAGCAGAGGGACAAAAGGAGTTTGTAACTCATGCATATGTCACAGATTTAAATGTATTTGAATGTGATGAATATGAATGTGTGAATATTTGAATTTATGTCACAGATTTATTTAAATCTAGTTGTTAATTTTTATGCATTTTTGTCTTAAATATTGTGGTCTTGATTATAGAAAGTGTTGGCAGCAGAATGTTTTCGTGTTGTTTCTATTGTCCCTACTCCCCACTTACTCAAATATTGCCTTGCTATTTTGAGAATGACTTTTTAATTTTTAGAAAAACTTATAATAACCTATGAGGTATTTTTAATTTAGCAATGTAACCATATGAAGTAGACAAGCACTTTTAAGAAACATTGCAGAGTTAAGTGTAAATGTGAATACCCTTTGTTATTTTAGGCATAGTCACCATCACTGTGCAGGGTTATTGAAAATTGTCTGAATTATGGAACTAACTATATAATATAGATGTTAGATCGATACTATTTATCTGCTGATTATTGTGCTAAATAGATTAATGCCCTAAATCTTTCTCTGACTTAACGTGTCACTCATTGAAAGAAAGGGAAATTTATTTTCTGCTGCATGCCATACTCCCAAATTGTGGTTTGCTTTGTATCCCGAAATTTTATTTGTTTTGATATGACACTATAAGGAATTAGTTTGGGACTCTTTTAAATTAGGATTAAAATATTTCAATGACTCATATAAATTTCCATGGGATGTTAGTCGGATGTTTTATCTCCCCTAGAGAACCTATTATGTCGTACTACTTAACAGATTTAAGAATGTAACGTAGTTATATTTAGTTATACATTTTATC
>JABASH010001740.1:0-24041 GCA_019776445.1 Tomocerus maximus | reverse complement strand
GTACGATTATAACTATGTATTAATTGTGTAGGAAGAGTAATAATAATGTATAAAATAGTGCCATAGTATGTACTGCTTTGTAGTTAACTTTATCATAATTGCTATGAGCTTCAATGTTTCGCACTTCAATTGTCCATCTAACAATAATCTTTCGAGTAATAAAACTATGATAATTGCTATTACTTCGTTTCATTTAATATTAACACTCCCTTCTCTCTGCATGCACATACTAAACAACGAATACCTTATCAATAATATTATATCTGAGAATATGTCATATACCCACAAAACTGTCGACTCTAATTATTTGGTCATTGCAATTTTATCACTCTTCTCTGAACTATATACCAATGGATAATATCAGTCTCATTTGATCAGAAACAAATTTTTTGTTAGAAGCTGTTGCTGGAAATTACTTCTAGTTCTAACATCCAATGTCATTCATTTGAGTTCCATTACTTTCTGTGTTTCTACCGTATTAAGCATACATTTCTTTTCAATTATTGACATTTTTGATGGAAATGGGTTTAGAGTCACTACCGTTAAGGATCTCGGCAGTTGGGAACTTGGGCAGATGTCAAACTCGGCAATCAGCGAGGAGGAACCCATCCATAATCTATGGATTGATAGCTTCTTGTTTTGCATACGTTCATACTTGGCATCCAAATAAACTCTAAATAAGTAAGTGAATGTTAATGTCAGTCGGCCAAGAACTTTATTTTGGCGAGGTGGTGGATAGGAGATATCTGAGAACGAGTGCATGCAAAATACAAATGGAAATGAATGTTCACCTACGTTGCATAATAAATGTTTATTTGCATATTCTACCACCAATACATAAATCGTATCGTAAGGAAACCTCCGCTCATCTCATCATTTGCAATATGCATTTATTGACTTGCACACTCATGTAGGTCTAAAAGCAGGCGCTTCTTGTGTTTTTCGTCTTATCGAGTATGCTAATAAATGGAATCATCGTTTATGTGAACGGAATAGCCTTTTAATTCCTCGCTATTTTCTCAGATTGTTCACACAATAGATTTGACCAATTTGGTCTGGACAACAGAAAAAATAGTAATATTAGTAATACAGAAATTATTACCAAAATAACTGAATTTATTGCAGAGATATCACCCTCTTGTATACTCATCTGCAGCAAGACCCACTATAAATACTAAATACTATTTATAGTGGGTCTTGTCTGGAGTCAACTATCCAGAGATGCGATTCAATTTTATGACAATGTTAGTATAGGTTAACGAAGGAAATAATTATTTACTTCGTTTTAATACACATTACTTTTGTATATTGAGCAGAGTATTTCAACAAGTCGGTCCTCGGAAGTAAATATACATCAGCTTTATCTGAAGCAATTTAGTTAATACAGTTTTACAAAATACAGTATAATTAATGTCCGCTGTTATAACAGGATTTTATTTAAGGTATTTTGGTTGCTGCTGATATACATACTTAATTTGGTCAAGTACAAAATGGTGAACAGTGTATGATGCTTATCGTCGATTTATAATTTATGTAGCCTTAGAATGTTAACATCAGGGAACACATTTTAAATGTAGCAAAGATTTTCAATCGCCATTTGGTCTCGTATGTAGGCTTTCATTTATAAACCGATATACTAAATGTAACATTGTGAAGATGAGCATACAAGTGTGCTGAGAATGAGAGCAGCGATGAATATGCAAACGATGAAATGAGTATGAATATTGACCTCAATGTGAATAATCTTGGATGCAATCTACTGAATTAAAAGAAAACTGATATACTAGAAAGAGAGGGGATTTGGTGGAAGGAAGTTCTAAGAACCGCGCTGAGGAAAAGAGTGACTTGCAGGGAGTTGAGGGAATGGGCAAACAAATGCAGTGGGCTAGAGGAGCGGAGTAGACATCCGAAAAACTTGATTGTCTTCTTTACCTGGCCGTGAGCTGAGTGAGTAAGAGAGCTGAGTGAGTCGGAGTGTAATGTAGAGTAGTAGAGTGACTAACTCCTCCGGCGAGTATTCTCCCAGTTCAGCGTCAACCGTCCAACGCACTCACACACACATACACACCTCTTCGATTACCTAAACTAAACCTCACAACAAACCCAAAACAAACATTTTAACAATCAAACTGCATTTACAGAGAACAGTTTCAATTACATCAATCTCTGTAGCTAATTTTGTGGATTGTGTTTGTGGAGCAGTTTAATTGAGTGCAACGAAAACAATAAAATTCTCTATCGGATCTGGGATCCGATTCACCGCTATCGGTTGACTGACTTCATATACTTTTATATAAACACTCTTACACATAGAATAGCACAATATACAGGTGTGGTACTTTTAATGTATTAAGCTTTACTCATCGCATTGTTATTAACACTTAATTATTATAGCCGGTTAAAGCATTTAATTATCATAGTTTGTACTTCATTACTACTGCATTAGTTACTTTAGTAATTTGCACTATACTATGCCAAAACTACTATTGGCTACTATACTTATAGACAGTTATACTTAGAATCCCTTATCAAATAGGTTTTCTCATTCATTAGTTAAGTTGTATGCAAAAGAAATATTTTATCTTCTTTGCAGCAGCAGCATGTGTAAGTACGTACGTAGGTGTGTACAGTGTACACAAAGCATTAAAGTAGCGAACAAAGTTAGTTTGCTAAACACGCTACTAATGATAATAAAACTGTCGCAGTAAATCTGGGCTTTAGACGAGACTTATCTATACCTACTTTACATTCATTCAATGAAGGGCAGGCAAAAAATACATGTACGATGTAACTGAAATCATACTTTAACTAAATATAGGTACTTTCATTTTTATCTTTTACGGTTTTTTGTATGCAATAAATAGTGGATTACTACAAAGTAATCTCTTTTTCGGCTAAAATTAAATACACTACATACAATACTATTCTCAACTCAATTGCCCTATTAAATACCTACATAAATTATGTTACGATTTGTTTATGTGCTTTGATAGAAATAATACTAGATGCGCTAACAATTTAGAAGCAAACCGGCATTAGTTCTACAGTTGTGTAAGCCAGAAAATAGAAACTGCATAATAATATTGTATACAATTTTGTGAAAGATTAGAAATTTTAATACAAGTAATTACTAATACGATGCTATAATCCCAATGTTTTATTTATGTTAGGTTATTCATGGATACACAAGGAACTGCGTGCGATTGCAGAATATCATTACAGTGAATTGTGACTATGTATTTCAAATTAATCTATTGATATTACATAATTCGAAGTGTACCAAACAAATGGATTTCTAATAAGATTAATGAAAGTTAAAAACAGTGCTGATGGATGCATAAACTACATTCGTACGTGGAAATATCATTCAGTGACAACGATCTGAGCAAGCTAAAGTGTTCAGTTTTGTGTTATTTGTGTTGAGACATCAATCTCTCTTAGTAATTTGGATAAGCAGAATAGAAAGTATATCTAGCTCGACAGAACCAATTTATATGTTACAGGAACTATAAATATTAAATACACAAGTGCTTTGAATCTACTTCAATAGTTCGCGACCAAATTCTGTGAAAATTAATCCACAATACAGTTGCCACAAAGAGCTACAATGCACTTATCATGATTCTACACTGAGTATTTACTTCTAAAATATTGGCGGTGTAATTTCTGAAGGTATGTTTGCGTTTTTGATAATTCCTGTTTTTGTGCTTGATGGTCATAGTAAATGATTTATCTACATTACAATTTCACTACATGCATTTCTATTTGGCTAATTTGTGCTGATCTACTTCTGACAAAAAGACATTTAGTTTAGAATGTATTTTTCATGTAAGATTTATAATACATTTTCGTGTTTACCCCAAATAAAATATTAATTAGAGCACATTTAATTATCTTGCATATGAAGTGACAGATTAACATTTTACTGAAAGCTGTGTAATGATAGGTACTAGTAATACTAGAAGATTTGAGTTAGATGGCTGAAATACTTTCCATTAAAATAATTCACAATACAATATCCTTGGTTCTTGATTATCGCTGCTACTGCATACTGGTGTTAAGATAGTAGGTAGTAGGTATTGGTACTTATTGGATTGAATATCTTGGTCGTAGAATCTGAAAGAATGGAAAGGCAATAATTAGGGATGATAACAATGTAAAGCAAATGCCAGACGGCAGTTTGCCATATAGTTTGCTCGACAGGCCCACTAATGCGTCTACTACTCTTAAAGTTGCATAATCCTTATGTGCAAACAGGTAATAATTATTAATCTAAGCTAGAAAAGAAAGCTGTATGATCAACGTCTGTAGTTTATAGAGCATTAGCAGACGCATGCAGACACAGTAGTGCATTCGTTAGGTTGGTTTTTGCGTGAGGTAGATAAGAAGAGGAATTGTGAGGGCTTAAAGAGTTCAAGTTAGTTATCTAATCGGAATGTACATGTTCACCTGCGTGTATTTGCATAGGTACACAATATACTTTTGTTTTTGTGGGTAAAAGTAAATGCAGACAAAACTTAAACAATACGACAAGGGCGGGTAGGACAGACTGCATAGATAAACATCATACATAACATATAAGGTTCATTAGGCTGAGAAAGAGGAACGGAATTAGAGATTATAGGGGAACAATCATTGTCAGTGCTTAACTAACAAGTGAAATTGACGGTGAACAGGTGAGCCAAGTCATACTTTTATAGATTGACAAGTGTACTACATGAATTCAATTTTGTAAAGGAATATCCTTGGTTGGTGGTATGCATCAACTCCTATAATTTCTTTGAAAACCCACTCGGAAAGTTTATCGAATAATGAAGAAAACCGAAGGTAGTTATCCTCAATTAGTTGTGTGTATTAAAATCAGAGGTTTGTTGCATTCTGTGCTTTTGTGAACAAAAGAGTTTTTTTCAGTTGAGAGTCTTCAGACAGCAAATTGCATTAGCATTGTTGAATCAGAGCAGTAGCGAAAGAGATTCATAAATGCATCGACAATAAAACGGAGGTAAAAATTATATAATGTGAGAAATGCTGTATTAATATCAATGGACAATGTGCATATAGGCTGAATTCCCCTACTTTACATACTTAACTAATTGTAAGTAGCTGTGGTAGCTGCCAATTATATAGGGACTTACGCAGAGTGAATGCGAAAGAACTTGTCCTGTCGGGAAACCGAATCAAAATTAAGTAACGACTTACGACTCACAGCTTGTAGAAATATAGGATTTTTAAAAATTATTATTTGTAGTAGGTTGAGGTGTATTTGTGGTTGGGGGTAAGGCAAGGGGGGTAGAAACAAGTCTGAAGAACATGGTCTGAGAAAGAAAATATGGAAAGCAATGATGTGGAGTGATTCCGGTTGTCAAATGGAATTACGGGATATCACTAATGATAAATTTATTATGCATATCAAGGGGAATTATTCACGGTTGGTCAGAATGAAACAAGGACAGTGCTGGATATGCATTAGAGCAGTTACTGTAGAAAAGAAGTGGGTATGTAGGAGATACCTGCCTGAGCCTCTTTACTAATATTATTAATTCGAACGTGCATCCTGTACATACCTATGTGTATAATATCTGTAACACATGTGACTTCTACAGCTACATCGACATTTCTTTCTGTGTATTTGATTTCTATTATGTATGTAGATAACATACATCCTTACGTACACCTCATTCCATAAAGTGGAAAAGCAAACATTTAAGTTTGAAATGCAGAAAAGGATCCCACCTGTGCACTCTGGCATGGCGTTCCGATATCCTAGTCATAGTAATGATAATATGTGTAACTCTAGGACAAGAGTCGTCATTAGGATTACTTAAAGGGAGATAGGAGTGCTATAGTTGTTTAGTCCAAACTATACGTCAAAACTTGTCAAGTCGACTATTTTCAAAAAAGTGTACCAAAGCTGCCAAGAATGGCGAAAGAAGTTGGTATTTGCCGTGCAGGTATGTATTGTTAATGCAAGGGAGAGAGATAAATACATTTAAGTACACTTCAGAGAAAGGATAGGATGTTCTCCTGTGTTATGCCAATAATGCATGCAAGATAGCAAATATGAATGCAAACTCACTCACTCGCTCAAAACTCGACTCGACTGCGACTCGTTTCTTTCCACTCAAAGTGGACTCCCAAGTTTTTTTGAGAATAAACGAGAGTTAGTGCTAGAGTGGACTTTTTATAATTCTTTCTCAGAGCCAGGCTTACCTTGGCTCTTGTCTGTTGTGAGGGCGGTGGTATTTCTTCCCTTTTAGTCAAGTTTCACTCGCCTAACTTACTTACTGACTTTTAGCCTGCCTCAGCTCTGCCTCATTGTCGGTAGGCTAGAGATCCTCTCTCTTTGATTAACGTTATATTATAGTTCTGTAAGGGATCCTGCATATGCCCAATAGTAAACATAATTGCCCAAGGCATTTCCCATGCCATGCTGAGTCAATCGCTCCTTTTCCTTGCTCTTCGGTCGCTCCGGTTTTACTCAAACTTTATTTTACCATGTTGCACCTGCCGCAGGATTTCTTTCCCTCGCTCATCTCTCCTCCAACATTATACTCCAGTTCCTACTCTGTATCTTCTTCCTAATTATGAAAAACGGCCCCTTTTTATACTATTTTTTATCCGGCATATCTCAGTTCTTTTTAAGGGGAAGAACCTTCATCTTAGAGATGCACAGAGATTCAACCTATATTTAGATATACAACATTAGATTATATTCACTTGTTATAATAAGGCATGTAACGGACCGTTGGTTATTTCTTTTGGTAAATCTTCCTCGATAACAATGTAAGTTACTGAATGCTGTGTACAAAAATCTGTTTCTCTTAAAAACATGGATACATCTAACAAATCATGGAAGAAAGCTAAAATTACTAAGAAAATCCCTTTATAAGCTGTAATGACTTGTCCATGTTTCAGTTCTTTCCGATACGGAAATAGTAAATAGAGGTACGGGGGTAAACAATTCTTAAGAACTTGAAAAGTATTTGGAGAAGTTTGTTAGTATGTTTGGGACGGAATGCTGTATCAGTTTAGTGTAAGCCTACAGAGTACATGTAATAGGTGTAGTATAGTGTACAAAAGGGCACACTGTACTAATATAGGAAAATTAGTAGGGTATACCCTGCATTTATTTCTTTCTTGGTAAAGAATTGAAGGACTAGCGTGAGCGTGAGTATTGAAATATTATGTAATCATGCCATTAACCTGCTCCAGAGAATGAGTACTCTGAAATAATGGATATTAACCGACAGGATTTGGGATTCATCCTCTTCTCCCTTGGTGCTCTCTTAACTGCTTGATGTAGAATCAATGGCTCATGTCTTGGGTTAATCGCTTCCCTCGGTTTCCTTTTGACCTTAAACACTGCTAACCTAACTCAAATACAACTTTCTAATGTCAATAACATTTGATATCAAATTGCTGGTAGCATGTAGAACGTGAATGAATCTGTAGATTTTAGAATATTAAAATGCAACCCAAAACGACTTAATATTCAAAGCACAAGCAAAAAATAATAGGGCATTCTCACTATTAGCTGTTAAAAGGTAATACATTAAGAAATGTGTCGACATTTTATTATACAGGTCATTAGGAAGCTATATCTTCATATTGGTTTGCATTATTAGAATCAGAATTGAAATTTTAGCCTGACCTTTTCTAATCTTTTGAATTTACAAACTTTTATATTCAAAATTTAGAAATAGTTATCGATCTGTAGCGATTAAAGTAATAATAATAATTAACAATACAAACTACTATATACGGTGGCTCGGTGGTAATTAGGCGAGAGCAAGCTAACAACAAAAATTAAACCCCATTAAACATTTAAAGTAGTTTTAAAATGTGAGAATCATAATTAGACAGAGTCTAAGGGTAGCCTAGATATTCTGTTTTACAAGATGCCTTTCTTGAGTAGGCCACTTTCGTAGCGTAACTACTTTCCCATACTCATCGCAGCTCCTCGGCTTGTCAAAGGATAAGAACGGAACAAAGTTTTTCATGCCGGTTCCGCCAGATTGCCTACGAATTTTTGTTATTTTCCATTATAGTACCCAAGACTGAAAACATTAAAAGAATTCTGTTCATCCTCCCATTGTTTGGGAGAGCAGAGCAACACAGGCGACTCTGGTTTAGTTTAGGTCAGGTACCCACTTAATCATAGTTTTTACATCCAATGCACAGGAAAGCTACACCATAACCACATAATGTAAGATATGCTATGTATTGATGTATTCCCAGAGTTTTTCTACCTATAGCCAGAATGGAGATGAAAAACTGAAATGAGCACAGACTACAGACAGACGAATCTGTACAGTACTGTCCGTTGGATTGCTAAATGAAAGAGTATCATGAGATTGAAAATGTAATCCAGAAGCCAAATCTTATAATTTAAGGAAGACAGAATGTTATTCATGATATACAGAGTTGATTGTTAAGAAACATGAGATATGCCAGTAAATCCTTAATCCATAGCTAAGATGTTCTTTGTGTAATATGAAAATTCAAAGCTCTGCTGCTGCGTTATCTTGTGAGATAGTGGTGGAAGACCAGTAGCTCTGACAAAGAAGACACACACACGGATTTGTATAAAAAGGGAGTCCTCTGACAAGGGTCCTCTCTCACCACACACTCAGCAGTCTGCCGGCTTTTGCTTTGACTCATTTTCTTTTCCGACAAACTCGAATGGTTATGTTGTATCATATCATCATAGTCAGCTAATGGGTCATTTCACCTCAAATCTTTCTAAATTACCTTGAAGTTTACCTAATCTTGATTTTCCGCTCATTCACCGTCCTGAGTCCTGAGAGATTTAAAGCTAACCCTATCTTTAACTATTGCTATTATCTGTGACGCAATATAATTCAGATTCCCTTACACATATGCCATGGCAGACACGATGATGACCACACACAGTCATCAGGGCATAAGTAATTTCAAGAAAATTACCTTCCATTTCAGAATTGGAATTGAATAAGTAGTCCTTAAATGATAAATTGTGCCGGCTCATCTCTTTTCTACAAATTTGGATTACCAAATCAAAGGCTCGCACTTGGTACACTTCTGGCTTGTTTTTTATCAAGACGCTGCTTCTGTTTGCGGTTTCTATACGGAATCTTGTACTATGGGTCCCAAGTCCTAAGTGCATTACTTTTTGTTCATGGCAATATACGTCAGAAATTACATTCTACACATCCTACATATGCTTACCATTGAAATTCTACTAATTATACGTATAGAAATTCTGGTTTTCTATATAGTTTCCTTATTTTATGGTCCTCCTGATATTGGCAATAGCATAGACAGATATATTTATCTGTAGATTTGATGGTTGACTCTGGTGTTGGTTTTGGAAAAGTTCCACATCTTTGATTTCTGGGACTGTGTGCATAGGGAATTGTTTTGTTCATGTAGATAAAATTTGGTTGTGGTGTGTTTAGGGCTGGCATGTGTAATCCACACTCTCGCATTAATAATCCTTTGGTTTTCTTCTCATAGCTCGAATTGAAATTCCACGGAAAAAATGCAAACAAAGATGTGTAATGATAGCTGAAACTAATGTGAAACTCAAAAGTTATCATTTGAGTGCACACAGAATGTAAAATAATATGGCATTTTTTGGTCTCGGTGCTGGTATTTAATATTTATTGTTTGCACTAGGAATCACATAGATTGAGGAATCACATTCACATGATACTGGATGTAGGATCAACAAAGGAATCAAAGTTGAGTGCCCCGCATGGATGATTGTAAATGTTGTATGGACAGAAGAGGTATGTATTAATGGATGGAGAGAAAAGTAATAAAATGAGACAGACATTAAGACAGAAAAAAGATTAGGTAATAGGTACATAATGGAAGATTAGACACGAAAGATGTAAAAGTAGCGAGATTGATAGAATGAAAAAGTGGACCGGAGAGCAGCTCACGACTTGAAGAGATAACTTATAGATTATGTTTAATTTATGACTTAATATTTGTATTATTGACGAAGCTTAAAATGAGTGAAGTTGTTCAGTTGTTGAAATAAAAGCCCGTTTTCCACATCCCAGTCGGATGAGGAATGATTGGAGCGGGGTATAAAATGCAATAATGGCCAAACAAACCACCACAAAACCCAAAGCTCAGCCATCCATCCTCAGAAAACAGACTTTTATAAGGAGAGTCGTGTACTATTTGAAACATGTAGTAGAATTATTATTATGGCTTTTGCCAATTTCGCCAGAACTGAATGGCTGAACGTTGGACGGGAGGGAGACAGAGTTTAAGTCAAGACAAGAACAAGACTCCATCTGACTACGATTAAGTGGGCGGAGCCAAACTCCAAGGAAGCATGTTATTATGGTAATATTCGCACAATTTGGTTGACCACATCAAAGAGCAAAGGTGTAGTACTACATTTTCAAACCTTACTTAAACTCTATATCCCGTTCCCTACTCTCTTAAACACTCAGGATCTACATCTTATCTTTGATGGATGTCCTGAACTTTTCTTTCATTCAGGATGAGTCCAGTTTCAATCAGTTGCTATTGTATTACACACATACCAGCATCCTGCTGCTGCATCTCTACTATATCTGCAATGTGTATTTGTTATGCAAATGCAAGTACTACGGAATTTACGGACTACTTAAAGATACATATTAAATTCTAATGTAGGTTCAAAGATGTAAAAATACGATTTGTATTGATACCTACATAATTAAGTACTACAAATCCTATTAGGTTCAAAGTATTGGACTTTCCCGTTTGATTTGCACTTATCTTTAGGAACTTATCTTTAGGAATTATTCGTGAACAGAACACCCAATGAATATGGGATAGTGTATGAAGCATAAATATAAGTGTTATTGGGCAAGCTATGACATTATGGCATATTTATGACTTGTAATTTTTTCTGCATTCTTGCGTCCTCCCTTCTACCAGAAAAGCAAATGGCAGCATATCACAATGGCACTAGTGTTTTCTTTCATTTTGGATGGAGTAGACTCATCTGACGGACAAGCAGTCGGATTAAAGGTGTTTAGTATTCCAGTCTCATTCGGAATTATGATAAAATCCTTCGCCATTTGGCATAGTATCTCCAAGTAAGAGGCGATTGGGTGCTCATCATGATGTGCCTTATAGTGGCATTTAGTCAGGTGACAATCAATGAAATGTCAAAAGCACCTCACATTACAATGCTACTGCACAAACTAGACAAGAGGAATTTCAAATCTTAATGTACGAACACACGGGAGACAACTGTTCGTGAATAGATAAATTTATTCCTAGTAATTGAAATAAATGATACAGAAGGGAGTAATGCATTAGTATTATCTCAGTAATGGATGTAGACTATTGACCAACAACAATCAATGTCTGTAAGTTTAATTTGAAAAGGCGGGCAAGGTGTGTAACTACAGATTACCTGTGCAAACCATTATTTTCCTACACCTGTAATGTTAGTTTTCATTTATAAATATTATAATATATTTTACAAAGACTAATGCTAGCGCCTAGGCAGTGGCCAACCATGCAGAATTGAAGTAAAGATACAGCAGACTGGCAAAAAGGCAACGAATGCAATGGAATCTTCGATTAGGCACGTAAAATATAAACTCTGCTTCAACTCACAAAGATCTTGGTACCTAAATGAGCATTTAGTTCTCTTTCTGTTGGCATTTTTATTGTAATATAACGTGCGTGATCTCTGTGGGCAGAATGTGCTTCAGATATGCTTTTGAAGTACTATCCTGTTTAGGTGATTCTTAGTTTAATGTTTAATCTTGGTATAAGCAAGGAGTACAAAATTGTGCAACAATTACAGCGATCTACCATCTGAATATTCTCCGTAAAAAGGAAATTTCTCGTTTTGCTAATTAAGTTAGTGATCGCACAAATCATTGAAAACGAGGATATGATACTCTTTTAACGACAACAGTATTTTCATAAAAATAAATATGTCTAAATATCAGCAAATCATTCTACACAGATCAATAGAAAATCAATAGAAAATCTTTCAAGTTTTCTGATTCAGGTTCATTAAAAATTAGTATCTTCCAATGGTTTTATTAATATTTGTAAAACGAATATTGTTAGGTAAGAATTTATGTACTATGCTACAGAGTAGTTTAATTCCATATTCACTCTCATCGATATGTAAAATGGGAGTCCAACAGCATTAATGGACGCTATCTCTGAATGCCCACATGAATGGAAAAGAAATGGAAAGGAAGTTAGAGGTAACCATTCAATTTTCATTGCTGAAGCGTGAATTGATTGAGTAACTCAGCGGAACATGGAAAGATTCGTTGGGGACAATGTTGCATCAGATCTGCTTTGTGAGCTTTACAGTTTGTTGAATAAATTAGTGCGACAGACCAAGTTTACATCATTTTGTATCTTTTCTATTCAATATGCACAGTACTTAGTAAACCAGAACAGCAAACTTCACTCTGATTTTACTTTACTAAGATCAATAGACAACTATAATAAATCTTTAGAGCACAAGAGCAAAATGCAGTCCTTGTTATTTTGAGGACACGCAATGGGCACTTATAGATCACAGTGTCTCACAGGTCTTGCAAAGAAAAGTCTGTTTCGTTTTAGGATTTATCATTTGAATCGTTAGCATGCATTAATAGTTTCTGTTTGGAGATATTTTTCCTTATACCCGAAAGAAAATCTCCATGTCAGGGAGCTTTGTTTTCTTTTCAACGTCAGTTTGACCATTCGTCCTTGAAAAATCCCATTGGTAATAATGGTCATTTCCAACTGCTGCATCACTTCATTTTTCTCGCTATTTGTACATTTATTGCACTCAGTTAATTACAATCGCATTGTATTGAGATATATTTATTCATCTGTGTCTTTGAGATAACTGAGTGTGCAAAATACTTTGTTTATGTTTAGTTGTATGTGAATTGCATGAGTATTTATCATCTACGAGGTAGGCAATTATGAGTTCCATAATTTATCTTGTAATTTATATTACCTGTGCAAATATCGGTATGTAAGTATTTACTAATGCAACAACACATTTCGTGTACCCACCCAATCCAAGTACGCACATGTATGTATGTGGCTTATCTACATTTGCAGGAGAACACATACGTGAGGCAATAAATACCAAACCTGTAAGACATTAAAATGTTGAAGATAGGATTCCCTTTTCTATTCTATAACAATTTATTACGATTACATTTTTGCCGTAGTGTTAGTACATGGAATAGGTAGCCCAGAACATTTGTAAAACTGACTTTTGTTAAATGTAAATTAGCGAGTAAACTTTATTTTACTACCACCTAACGTTCCTATGCATCGTCTTCCCTGGTTGAGTGCAATAAATCAAACAACCATTAGAATCATTTTAGGGCACAAGCTTTTTAATTGCATAAAATGGTGCATTTAAAACAATTCTGTTTGTACATTGTTAGAGTCGGAGGAGCTGTCAGCCCTTGTAAATATGTCTAATCATGAAGTAGGTACTTATAACATAGAATGTGTAATATTGAGTGATGAAACATTGCGAAACGTAATTTAGAATGCTGAACATTTATAGCCGAAAGAAATCTTCCCAAAAGCAAGTGTTTAAAAAATGCATGTTGTTCTGTTACTGTTAGCTATTTAACTCTGTACTACACAGCAGCGTAATTTGTTTTGGATTTCTCGTCTGTGAATCTGTGAAGTGAAGGTTTGTCGGGCAAATTATTTTTATCATTCGTGACGAAGTGAAAACTCCTCACTTGGCAAGCTTTGTATAAATATAGTGAGCGAGTGCAGCTTACTTGACACTTCCAATCCAATATCTCAACCTCCTACCTACCTATACATAGGAAAGCAACTGTACAATGATGTAATACACTTTGTAGTAATTGTATAGGAAACTACAGACTAACAGCCCAGACGGTACTGCAAATATCTTTAATAAACACCAAGTACATGTTCTTTAGTGTGTAATTTATTTTCGCGGTATAAGAAGATATACACTTAAAGTTACTTATCATGGTATACAGATACACATACATAGGAGGATACAGTAAATAGGTACAGAATTATTTACATCAATCTCGTTCCATTCCATCCATCGGATGAAAAGTTGAACTCAGAGAATGAAGGTCTAGTAAATCCTCGAGTCTTTGAATCTGGATTAGATTTAAAGACACGAGGTTCGTTGACACGACTTGAGTATGCTATAGTCACATCACATAGTATTACACAGATACAGTCACATGCCTATGGTAGAGGTGGAGAATCTACTACGAAGTGATGCATAGTGTTCATTGCTATATACGCTTTTCTTGTTGTTAGTGTGGTGAGGTTTGGTTTGGTTTCAGGATAATGGTGAGCTATGCATGGAAAGCGGAATGTGAAATGTGATGCAATGGAATGGGTAGAATAGTGGGATTGCTATTTTGCTATTATTACGAGATGACTGACTGACTAACTAAAGAGTTCATGTGAAAAGCCTTTGGTTAAACGCTGCTCAATGGGTAGAGACTAGAGAGAGAGTATCTACAATATCTAAATGTTTCTTCTGTGTCTACTATAAAGCTGTTGTTCCTTAGTTTGTGCTTTTTTGTTGTCTATATTGATGATTGTGTCTTCCTCAATCTGAAAGAGAGGAGGAATAAGATTTAGAGAAAAGAGGATCCGAATCTCATGCTAAGTCAACAGAGACCCAAAAGTTAGTAGTGCTATCATGAATTGTATTATAAATACTTATGGGTAGTTGATTGTCGTTGAATGGGATAAATAATGATGTTCACAGAGTGTAGGTACATCTTCGACAATAGGAACCCACTGGTTCTTTATTTAAAATCGGCCTAAGCAAATAAAAATTGTGGTGAAGAGCAGAGTGAATGTTGGACATGAACATCCCATCCAATTGACTGTTGCAATTCATGACATGACAAGAGCTAAGGCTTTTATGTTGGGGGCTACTTAACGATACGCACAGAGAGAAGCTAAGTGAAGTAGTGTGTAAGAGGTAGTTTGATAGTTTGGTTAGTAGTAGTTGTAGTTAGGTTTATGAGTATGACGACTGCGTTAGATCATCCGAAGTCTTTAGTCCAACTCCCCACTATGAACAATGAAGATGTGGACAGAACAGACATCAGATAGACAATCTTAACCACATCTCCTGCTAATACTACAGATAAGAGGAGGGCCGCTTCTCTTATGTAACTACTTGTTGTAGGTAGGACGAGTAAACAAACCTTCAGACTGCGACATGACAAATGCATTGTGAAGAGAATCCAGTCAAACAGGGGCTTTATGAGTATCATGGAATGTCGAAAGATAAATAAAAACTCTCTTTTCTTAAGTCAATACTTCATTCAGTACAAATATTTCTCTTCCCGACAAATTCTCGTCCTATCTTTCCTCATCCTTAAAAGTTACATTTATTCACGATAAGTGGAATGCAATTCACAAGTATGCTAATGCCCATACAGAGGAATAAATTGATTGGGAAACAGAAAGGATCTAATGGGGATAAATAAATTCATGTGAAAGATAACAATTTTTGTGTATTGTTCTTGGAATAGTTGGAATGTCTGTTACTATACTAGTACCTTATTGCTATTCTGAAACAAGTAGCAATTTGAGTGGTGGATGTGATACAAATAATAAAATATAGTCTATCTGCATTTGGATGGGTAGTAATTCTAAGTTGTGCTACAAGTTTAGTTCTTAACGACAATAGATTGTTGAGGGTAGGGAATGTAATGATGTAGGTATGTACAGATAGCTACTAAATTTGAAGATAGAAGGATAAGAGTGTTTGGGAGTAGCTCCTTTGTTTTTGCAGAGATAGAGTTCGAATTAAACATTTTTGCATTTGGAGATACGACGGAGACGGGGTAGGATAGCGTGCGATTTGATTGGAAGGACACTTAATGTCAGATGAGATGAGCTTCCTACGTTCCTTCCATTCCTGTTGTCCTTTCTCTCTCCTACTCTGTGGCTCTCGTTGAATAATGATGGGCGAAGATCATAATTTTATTTGGAGAATGATCATTGAGAAACAACCTGTTTTTTGGGAGAATTTATTTACCACAATGCACAGAGACCCCCAGATGGAAAAAAGTCGATTATGGCTTTGAAATTAGCCGTTCATTTCACCAGCACCACTAGAACTTTTTTATGGACGTAGTTTTGCACATTGTTAGTGGATCTATATTCCCTGATAGGTTTCGTGACGTGCATTACTTAGCATCCCAAACCTCATCTCGTTTAAACTCTGTCTCTAACAAGTCCCTAATCTCTATTATGTTATGAGCATTCATGTAAATCCTAAACGTTATCTAATGGACATTCACTTTTCTATTACACAGACAGATCATTCTATTCGTATAATGATATCGATGCTAACTAATGGGTCAACCATCATCTCTATCTCCTCACAACAGATTCACAGAAACACTTAGGTATGTGAAACACAAAGCAAACTGAAGAAGAGTCAGATGCAAAACAAAATGAAATCGAGTGGCCAGTCACATATTACATAGACATAAGTAATATAAATACGAAATAGCATATCCCCGAGTATCCCTACTCTGCTCACTACAAAACTCACAGCTTGTCTCGAATTCAACTCCTGAGAATTCTAGCATAGCTAATGCGACTGTAATGCAATCGTAATTCGCCCTGTTAAGAATACTTAATGTAACCAGTTTTCCCTCACCATACCAAATAGCATAGCACTGTATACAGCATTCAATTCTTCGTCTTGATTGGTTTGCGTTTAGTGCTGTGTTTTATCTGCAGATGTATGTATTTAGTAATGAATAGTAGTTAACTTACGGTTAGACAGAACTTTTATGCATACAGCAGCGAAGTAACTACACGCCACTATGCTCCCCAGCTTTAACTTCATTGTGTTTTTCAGTCCACTGGTGAGCTACTCCTTAGTCTTGTAAGCTTTGATCGCAATTTAAGATCGATGGCGAAATTGGCAGTAATAATGTTCTATGTGTGTGAGCCACGCTATTTTTTATCCAGCTCAAACAACTCAAGCCAAACAGATATGCATAACCTGGTTAAGACTTGTCTTACTTTTTATATCTTAATATGTATGCGTATATGCATACAAGTAGCTATGTATACCTGACATTATAATATCTTAAGTATAATACGATCCTGGATACTGCACACTAATCCTAATCTATTGAAGAGTATGCTGTAGAGAAAGGACAGGTTGGCTATTTTATCCATGTCTCTATATTTTTTGCTACTATTCATGAGAAACATTAAACGTATTTAGTAAACTGTATGTGCGTATATAATAGGTGAGTAAATACCTTGCGTTTTATACATATACAAGTCGTAAGGAGGATGTACCTTAGCTTAGATATCAAATACCGACCTGTTATATGTAAGCCAAATGTAGTAGGCTGAACAAAACCATTATAACCCTTTAATACATGTACATAATAATATTATTATGTGTTCCAGTGTCTATGGACCTCAACGGTTGAATTACTACATTTGTTTTAAAGCAATGGTTAGTTTAGCTACGTAATCTTTTAATACCACTTTATCTATGAATGTGTATGTGTCATAGTCGGGATGTGATACTGCTCAGTAAGCCTAGTGAACTTCAGATCTGCTAAATGTCCAATGAAATTAGCGTAATACATTTAAAGTTTTAGTTCTACTTGCTACTCAAAACATACCTA
This sequence comes from Tomocerus maximus, assembly GCA_019776445.1. Taxonomy (NCBI): domain Eukaryota; kingdom Metazoa; phylum Arthropoda; class Collembola; order Entomobryomorpha; family Tomoceridae; genus Tomocerus; species Tomocerus maximus. The sequence goes on along the minus strand of JABASH010001740.1, from coordinate 6,381 downwards.
AACAACTTAGTAGCTAAAGAAAATTATTTCTAAAATAGTAAACTGAGTCACTAATCAGCCTTGTTCATCATCAAGCTTCTACTAATAAGCTCATGTCTATTTTTTAAGTATCCATTTATGATTCAAAAAATACGGCAGTTCAGTAGTAAATCGGAAATTGGCTATCAATATCTGTAATTCCAAATTCCAAAGAACAAATTTATCTACATACTAATAGATGATATGTATTTTCAGGATGTAAAATTTTATTAACACAACGTTGACGCTAGTACCTCTTGCATAACCAATTAATAATTGAGTTATTGCTCTATTATATGGGGCTACAATTTCATTTTCCCCGAGTAAGGAACTTGTCAATTGTCCTATGAAATCAATGAACATGTGATCACTGTAACTTCCAGTTAAGTCTTGACGCTTAATAATTGTGGACTGCACTGATGAGACTAATAATCTGACAGTTATATAATAATATAGAATAAAAGTGTATGCTACGACACATGGACGGAGTGTAATTGATAGCAATGATACTGGCAGGGTGTGTAGGTATGCATGATATGCACAATAAGATTGACTGGAAAAGTGTCTGTGAGTTTCCTTTCTTTCCTGCGTTGTTTCGTATTGTTAGTTTAGCGTAGTATGTACATGTATAAGTAGTTGGCTAGTAGTCTGTTGCTCGGGCCTTGATTATTAGAAGGAAAGGGTGAAGTTTGAAGGGAGGAACATTTTGTCGACGGGCTCCTCATGACTATCTCTCATCTGGTATATAAGTGTGAGAGTTAAAGCTTATTTTGTAGCCTGTTTGTTGTAATAAGCCCAGGAACTTGAACTAGTGAGAAGTTTATAAGAAAAAGAGTGAGTGGGTAGGAGAGAGATCTTGTATGATAGTACCACTCGAATTATATGCATATAAAACATGCATAGGTATTACGTGAACATAATGTAATAATCTACGTTGTTCTCTCTGCACAGACAAGGTAAAGGTAAAATGCTTTGTTAAGCACAAGCACATAATATTGGCATCGTTATATAGTTATCTTTAGTTACGCTCCTATCCGACTTATGCAAATATCTCTGATATTTACGCTGTGTTACTACGATGTGATGTGTACGTGATACTACCTGAAAAATGCATAACGAAATAACGAACGATTAATAGAATATAATGAGTAGTATACGTCTGCTGTCTATTGTACAGCTCCACTCAATACTTGCTTAGCGTTCTTACTCCTCCTAGTCCATGGTCACATAATATATAATACCTATATCATGTATGTACAGGGTATCCGTAATCTACATCTGCCCCCAATATCCTATCTCATTGTAGATCATCCGAAAGAGTAGACTGTTCAGAAAGTTATACTAACCTCCCTCATGATCATGACAAATTTTAGTTTTCAAAAATAATTTTTTTATTTTCGTCATTGAAATTCTAATTTTTGAAAAATCTGTGCCCCACCGGTAAAATACATGCTAGAGGGTTGTAAATTGGTAAATCAATGTAGAATCATATGATCCAACGATCAATCTATGATATTGGTGGTAAGGAGAGACATATGACATATAACTTTATACCCTGTATACTGTTGATATGGCTTTTGGCTCTGTCTTGTCTCAAGATAGTTTGGTAGAAAGGGTTTATTTCGCGGACCTGTCTTCTTGTGTATCTAATGTAAATGTATTACCCATATTATATCCTCTTTTTAAATGTATTTTATACATCTCGTCTTTAATACTACTAGTTAGTGTAGTTGGATGGGTTGAGTATAATATGCACATGTACATGATCGTGTATAACGACAACGACTCCCTTCTGAGTCGTGTTCTTGGCATTGGACCTTCTTTTTAATGCTCTCGCTCTCCCTTTGGCTCGTGGTATTTTTATGGTATTTTCACTAACCTAATGAGAATGAGTTGCACTGGCATTATATAACATCGGAGTTAGAAACTACTACAGTAGTATATCTGCGGTATACCCAACCATTGTATATACTCTGACTCAGCAACGGATTTCGTAAGTAGGGAAAAACTCATCAACCCAAAAGAGCTATTTTAACTTTATTACAAGACGGTCGTGTGTCTTAAGACTTGGCATTGTCTAAAGTGGGCTCGTCTTTTCAGCTAGCTGTTTTAATTCTGTTTACAATGTAGTTACTTACAGACACCACACAGCATTCCATGTACACATAAATGACTGAACTAACGATAAGTGAGCAATTCTAACAGACCTGTGTAATATCTAACAATAAATATTATGTCTCAACAAACTGTATGCATACTACTTACTTACTACTACTACGATAAGTAATAACCCTACTGTTAATTCTGTAGGGTTGAGTTAATAAGGCATTTGGGAGAGATTCATTTCATGACTGGACTGACTTATGAAGAGAATAGTAAATTACTAGTGTATTGTGTGGGGTGGTATGTACAGGATTCAATGTATGAATGTTCATTGTGCCAAGACAAAAGACATGTTTTTGACTCTGTAATATACTGCGCTTTAACTAACTCTTGTGTTTACTTTTGTAACTGAGAATTGAGATTAATGTTGATTTGACTAAAAGATGAGGGAATTAGTATGGGAACGCTAAGTTTGTTAAGTAGACTATAGTTGGAATAATAAAATATAGATCTACAAAGATAACGGTACAACAGTCTGTGCTAACTAAGTGAATGTTTGTATTTTTATGTAGGTGAAGAAGCTAATGAGAAAGACGAGAGGCAATTAAATCGCTGGAAGATAAAAACAGAGCAAGATAGCGATTTTCCGTTTTTGTGTCGTGAGAAGACGTAATAATAAAAGAATTTTCTGTATGACGGATGAGCGGAAGTTGTCGGAGGAAGGGAACAGTTGTGACGAGACGGGTGAGGGTGGACTGTAAATGAGTCCACCGGTGGCTTGGATCCCAATGGACACAGAGTCACTCAAAAGTGGATTCAGCGAAGTGAGCAATCGTTCGAGGCGGACAGCGTTGAGTGTAGGAGGAGGTGGGAACGGACTGAACGGTGGCACAGGTGGAAGCGTCGTCTCCTTGTCTCTCCCCGGCCGGCATCATCACAGGAATCATCATCACCGTTCCCACACTCACAGGTATTCTTTTCGTATAATATTATATCGACTCACAACTACACACCTTTCCTATGTTATTCGTCCTATCCAGCTTTGATTCTATGTTATTCGTCTACCAACTTTGATTTTCTACTCTAATCTAAGGTTTTCCAACATTGCTACTTACTCGTTTTCGTTCTCACTACTATACATTGTTCACTATGGGTTCTTTATTTTATAAGTTGTCTTGTCTGGCGTGTTCTTCAACCAGTCGTCCTATAGTCGCCAACAAGTGACGAGTGTGTAGTTATTTCTTTGTCTCGACGCGCATCTCTTTTCAGTTTTCCACTCCTGTGCATCTTGTGCATGGTGGTTTGATTTTCCGTCTCTCAAGTGGTCTGTACAATTTTATCGTTGTTAGCATCGTATTTGGTATTATGCAACAAGGAATCAGACAGTCAGAGATTGAAGATTATATTAGTAGATTGAAGATTGCATTAGGAAAAGAAGAGAATCCACCTTCTTTTCACCTTCCTTCACACATGGATCATTCATCATTCTCACCAGGTCCACTGATGTTCAACTGAGAAGTTTAGTCCAAGTAAAATGTAAAAGACAAAGATTTTCATTTGTGCTACTCTTCTTGTTAAATGTTGTGGATTGTTGTGGACTGCTTCTGGACACTGCTAAATGTATATACAAGAGAGTTCGACTAATCTAAGTAACCATAACCAGTTAAGTTTTATTTTATATTCAAAAAGTGATTTTCCAGAATGCACTATGCATGAGTTGTGTTGACGAAAGTATAGAGCTGTTTAAAAACATTCTTCTGAATCTTCTGTCCTGTCGTGTCGTGACAGTGAAGTTGTCATTCTCTGACAAGTGTCGTTGTCTTTAACTCTTTTCTCCTTTTGTTGTTACTTGGATCATTTCCTTCCTTTTCATTCTTATTCGTGTTGTGCTGTGCTGGATTTTGGATTGGGTATAGTCGTAGTTATATTATTGCATTCTCTTCAGTTCACCATATGATTTGATATGATGGTGAGTTCGTTCTGCTTGTTATCTTATTCACTTCAGTCTTTAATACTATATAACCAAGTCCATTTCTTATTTTCATTGTGACCATACATGTTCCGTGATCCGTTCTATATAGCTTCATTATTTTATGTGTGTGCATACGGGAGGCAGTGCATATTAATATTTCTTTTCCATCGTTTCTTCAGTCTGTGTCCAATTGCATGTGAAATACAATCATAATTTTACAGTGTATTATAATAGTACATGTAATAATCTACTGACATTGCCTTCCCTTGTTTTCTATTACAGAGTAAAATGACCTCTTCGTTGTGCGCTGCACACGAGTTCCGACTCTATCATTGAATTCCGTCTCCCATGTCTTTCAAATACCTATTTTCTGTTGGGTTGAACTTGCTTATTATTTTCATTCCAGCATAGACATACCTTAACTACGTGTCTATAGTATGTGTATTTTAAAGTGTTACATACCATACTAGGTGCTTATGTGCGTAACATTCATTCCCATGTATTGTGTGTAGAAAATGTTTTTGTATACATACGGACATTTTCGAGTTTTCTTATATTTTTATTACAATAAAAAGTACACAATAGACTCTTCTTTTCATAAGAGTAATAATATTGTAATTTAATGCAGGTAACACTTACTTTTGTACTTGTATGTACTTACTGCTTAATGAGATTATGATGGGAATGGGAGTCTCTTGATTTGATGCACTCAACTCTAACTCAAGTAATGTCCAATTGACTGACCATGCTATACTAAATAGTTTTTTCATTGTTCAACCATGCTAGTCTAATAAAAAAATATTTTCAGTTCTTGCTACACATACGTCATCATATTATTATTAAGATTCAGAGTGTCTTTGTCTATTTTGTGTAACTTTATAGATACGTAAATGGTATGCATATCGATCTTGATCTACCTACCCTCTTAAATAATAATATTATTATTATTTTTGTGGAGCTATGTATGACATGACTGTGTTGTTACATATAAATATGGTTTAGTGCTTATCAGAACTTGGAACATAATGAAAATTGTTATAGCACTCAGTTGAGAAGATTTGAGGTCCGAGTACCTAAAGTTGATTTGACTGGTGATGGCGATATAGTGGGAAGTGGTGGGTAGGGAGTCTCTTCCAGTTTTCTCAATTATTCTAAACAGTAAATCTATATGGACAGAGTGAGTGGTTGATTGCACCTATGTAACAACTATACCATACAGGTGTTGAGTTTAAACTTATGCTCTGAATCTGAATTACATTTACAAGTTTACTTCACTTCGTCTCTTTATTACATTTCACAGACGTATATTTGTAATTTGTTATGTTCATGTTTTTCGAGTTCCACAGTCCAATGCTGTTGGTGTTAGTTTTGTAATAATGTAATTTTATTGCGTTCATTTCTCTTCTATTTTGCATGCCGTGAGCGGTTTAGTTTTAGTGGTGGTTCAAGATACTATTCTTCTGCTCCTGTCCGTGTTTGATGATTTAGGAAAATGAGCTATGTTCCTCCACACGTGCTTTTTATGCCACAATTTTATGTCTCGCCATCCACTTATACTCTACCATCTCCTTTCTGGATATAATAGGAATGACTTTTTTCATTTTCGCAATTTACTTGACTACGGAGCAGAGACTAACTTTTTATTAGAATCCTTTTGCCGCTTTTGGTTTTTGTCTCTGGAATTCCTTCTGTTTTACATCTCGAATAACAACCGAATTGTTTCATACTTATACATAAGACCATTATATTGGACAATTGGACACATAAATGAACCTATAGCATTATGTATATGAAATACCTAAATTATAAACAACAAACTCAACCAACGTACTCTGCAGTACCAACTTTCAGTCTCTAGTCTCTGTCCATTATGTCTTTTGTGACGCCAACAACCTAAACCAAAAATTTTGGATTCGAAGGGTAATTTGTCATGTTGGCTAGTAAAATAATCCAGTTATATATGTATTATGTATACATATAATCCCCTCAAAAAGCTGTGATAAACATAGGTTTGTTTCAGCATCTCCCTGTCACTTTATTTGACAAGAGTTTATATTGTAATAAGCTATCAAAAAGGATGCTAAATTTTCCCCTGCAACTTGCCAGACATACGGAGTGATAAAAAGGTGAAGGCAATATAACGGATTTAACATCTTTACTGTCGGAATCAAGGTCCGTTTACATGGAAACGATGTTTTATCTCTTACCAGGTCATGACACCTTGGGTTGAAAATTCACTCAGAACCCGGAGTGAGGCTTGTACTAGTAAAGTCGGTTCTGCTGAGAAC
>JABASH010001739.1:0-24047 GCA_019776445.1 Tomocerus maximus | reverse complement strand
ACAGTTGACTATAATCTATGTAATTAAATTCTATTTGAATTTACAATCTACATCATGATACAATTTTAAATGTAATGTGACTACTCGTAAAGATGTTAACTATAGGATTGCACTAAACGCTTAATTGAATAATTGATTGTAAATTCAGCTTAATAATAATCAGTTCATTACTAAATCGGCAATGCATTTGTAACTGTTGTAACATTTTAAACTCTAGTGTATTTCTTGTGGAAGTCAGTTTATATTTCACACATAAATAGCGGTTCTGTACTGTAAGTCAGCTGAAATATAACTACCACTAAATGAATAGCTGTATTATGTATTACGTTAGGTTAACGTACATTTGGAACACTATAGTAGAATATTTATAGTAATATTTTACGTAAATTCTATTTGCACATAAACTAAAGTGCAAATTACTTGTTTGGGCTTACAATTAAGAAATATTATGCTTACATTAAACTAATGGTTCATTTCAGGTCACTCTCATTGACTTCATACGGAAGCAAAGATTACATTTTACAATACATAATTTACATCTTAACATAACTTTAAGCGAACATTAGATACTAATTCAAATAAATTATCGTAGTCTACATAATGAATATATTTTATGTACAAATACTAGTAGTGATGAGTCCAATACGAATTTAATGCGTGACATAAATAATCACATTTCAGAATGACAATCTGTACATTTAATTTAAGTTATGCACACAGGTTCTACTTAGGGAGTAGGGAATAAACGCTTTGAATGAAACTCCAACCGAAAATAGAGTCCACAGAAAGCCAAAATCCAAGGTAAAATGGTTGGACGTGATCTAGAAAGCCGTTGTACACATGCCTACAAGTTAGGTATTTATAGCGTCACGTTGTATCTGTATCTGTAAATGTTTCAAATGATAATAGAATGACAATTATTCGGCAACTATATCTTCTTCATTGATTATATTATTAATATTTAAAGCTTCTCAGTCGTCATCACACAACCAACAACATAGAATGGCTAAGATTTGGAAATCTTTTAATTGACATCAAGTTTCAATTAAAATCGCTCCAGACACCACTGCTCTGTCGCCGGAAGAATTCCTCCTTGTCTAAATCGACAACACTTATATCTTTAAACTCTTTGAAATCAGAAAGAAGCTCTACCACTCCACTGTCGTTTGACGTTTTTCTAATATCTTTGATATCGCAGACAAGGGGAGGGTCATTACTGCTGAAAATACCATCTAAATTATCAACATTTGTGATACTACTACCTCCACTTTCAACATTTTGGCCTTTCTTCCAAGATTCACATCTTCCAACATCCAATGTTACGACGAGGAATAATTCCTTTTCAGGTGATTTCAGTTCTTCTCTCAGATAACTAATTAGATTTTCTTCGTTTCCGATTATGTCTGGAAACTCCAGTTTCGAATCCAAATTGTAATAGCTGAACAGTGAAGAATCTCTCGGTTGTGGCAGACGTCGGATTGCTACCCAGTGCTTTCTTTTCAAGGGGAAGGACAACCATCCAATCCGGCAGTCACTTGGGACATTTAAAATGAAACCGTAGATGTTTTCAAAGTTCAAATCTGACGGATCTCTACAAGAATTGAAAACACAATTAATCAATCCTTTACCAATATTTTATAGGTGAGAGTAAGAATAAGTTTGGCTTACTTTCGCTTGTCAAACCATTTGGTTTCGTAGTTTTTAGATTGAAGAGCCGTCATGATTACATTTATGTCATAGTTTCCAAGTCCTAAAACCGATTTATGAGGATTGACCCAAGAATTTGGTGACAAGTCTCTATAATTTTAAATTAGCAAATTTTAAATTACACACGTACTCTTTAGACTTAAGTGATTAATCTTAAAAATGATTACATGATCGTTTAAACATAAGAAATTCAAAAACATACCTGCATATTGTGTCAAGTTCCATCTGCGAGAAGGCTTTACAATCTTGAAACAAATTGTTCAGCGCATGCAGCGCACATAAGGATTTAATCTGTTGAAAATAATTAAATATTCTACATTCCGCGTTCCGTGTATTTGACTTAAATTAGTGATTGTAGTCTTTGAGAAAAAGGTACCTGCTTTTCATGATATATAGAATTTCCAGACCGCGACATGTTTCGAACAGGGCAATTTTGCAAATGTGTGAAGTGTCTTTCCTGACTTTCAGAAAATTTATTTATGAAGCGGACTTCATTGCCAAAGAAGTAGAGCCCTTTCTTCACGTTATTCTTTGATGGTGAGCTGGAATCCCCATGACGAAAGCAATTACATTTCTGGGTATCATTTTTAAAACTTTCAGAGTAATATCCTTCGGTTACATTTTCTGTCGAATTGAACCCTACAATAGTTTTACTCACAGAGTTTTCACTAAAGTTAGTTTTTAAATATCCTAAACTTGTCCCTGGTCCTGAAAAACTGGAACTTCGTTGGGAATGGCTGTTACTACTGCCAAAAATTTGAGATTTACTTCCTCTCTTACTGCTAAGTATTATTCTCATTAAGGAAGTTACTAGTTGAGCGAACTACAACACTGGTAGAACGAATCTATTATGTTTTCATAGATAAACATTAAAAACTAGTTGTATACCTTCCTAACACACGTGTAAAAATACTACGTTAATCTCTACCTTAAAATTCCCAAAATTCTAGATCCAAGTTCTATAAACGATAAAATGTCAAATATTTTCCTTGGTACACATTACACACTAACTGCTACCTAATATCTAAAATCAATAGCTTCTTGCGAAGACTAGATGTACATGAGCTATACTTAAAACGCAAATGTATACATACTAAGGTCGCAGTCAGATTTGGAAGATTATGATTAATACAATTTAATTCTGTCTCGTCTTTCTTTACAGTTTAGAATAGCTTCTAACTTTATCTAATCGATAAAGATCCACATTCACATTTAGTCATAGAACCAGAGGGACACTTACACTATACCTATTTTTAGTCAATGGATTTTCTCATGAAGAATTTGAGACAAGCCGCGACTAAGTATGTTACAGCAAAGTGTCAAACACAGTTGAACCACTTTACATCGCTGAATCTTGCTTTACACAATACTACACCAAAGTTCAGTTTACGTTTTTATCTTTTCTATCCGATTTTTTGCACTTGTGATAATAGCGGATAGAAAATATTGAAAAAAACTTACCGATACGAACTTCCGTTTCAGTTATGTAAAACTTACTTATTACTTGTCCCATTTATTTGATTTGGGACGACTAAGAACTAATACGGAAACAGGTTGTAAAATCGGAGGTGCTTCAACTCCCAATGCATACGTCACCTTCATTTCCTTATCTAACAGACCCGTGTGTCGGCACCTTCTTGTATAATGGAATAAGCCTGTACTATAGAATTTCAAAATATTTTAAGTTTTCAGTAACACGATCCAGTTATGTCAGCGAGTTATGTCATAACGAAAAGAGCAAATGAATTTTATGCCTTCTAAACGTAACCATGCATTACTATCACGGAAATATTCACTAGATGCACAGGTTACAACGAATTTACGCAGGTCAAGTTAAATATGAATGTGTGGTTGAAGCAATTAGCTATGGAAAGTGTACATAATTTTATTTACAATATTCAGCTGTGAAATGCATGTGATTTTTATGGTCCAGCACTAAGTACACGTATCAAGTTATGTACTAATACTATTAAGTACCATACGTAGTCTTTTTAAACAATTTACAATGCATTGGGCATTTGTCTAAAATTCATTTTCCAGTGTTAGTAATAAATTTTTATTATTGATACCCCATCTCATCGGTTTATCGTTTAGACATACTCTTCCGCCATTCTGGTTTCAGTTCCTCGTCAACAGCTTTACGGATGTAGTTAATATATTTGGCAGGGAGGCATGAATCCCTAAAGGAAACGGGAGAAAACAACTTTGTAGTGTAGCTAATTTAATACTAAAGTAATTAGGAATAATTTGAATCAAGAAAACACTTTTGAGACACAAAAGTTTTTTAAAATGTACCTGAGTTCATCCAGTTTATTCTCCATTGTACAGCGAATTTCTTGATCTCGACGGGAAATCTCTCGGCGTAAGTTGATGCCCTCGATGTAATGTTCTTTCCTCTCTTGAACTTTTCCCAATTGGAAGCGATGAATTTGCTCCTTAAGATCATATTTGTACTGCGCGTTTTTCTGTTGTCAATTTAAAAAATCATGGAAAATAAACAACCAAATAATGAGAACTCAACTAACTAACTCCAGATAGAATTCTAATTCCTGTCTATTGCATACCACGCGACGCTCTTCCTCTTTCTGTCGCTCTTCTTCCATGCGGCCATCTTGAATATTGTAAATTTTGTCATACACTGCCTTATCGAAAGCAGCTTGCTCTGTAAAAAAGTTTTGTCGATACTGGATTTGGTCCAAAATTGCCACTTTGAGGTCTTCGGAATTTTTCTGTCTCATCAACGCTTCCGCTTTTTCTTTGCGTCTCCATTCCCTTTCCTGTTGTTCCATATGGCGCTTGGCCCTCAGCTCATCACGAATTGCCTTGGCATCCCCAGTTCGTTTTTGTGTTTCCAGAACTTGTAGTACAGCCAACTCCTGAGCCTTTTTCGCCTGTTTCTTTTCTTCGTCCTGTTTCTCTTCTTCTGCTGCTTTCTGCTTTTGCCACTCGACCATCTTCATTAAAAAATAAGCATTTCTAAATTAATTTCATTCTAGCGTTCATTTAGGAAGAAATGGTGGAGTAATTGTGTAAAACCTTTCGATCTAATGCTTTATCCATTTCTTTCAGTTCCTTTTGCATTTCCAAATGTTTCAATTGATCTTCAAGGAGTTCATTCCCCAATTGATGTTTTTTCTCGTTGATCAAAGCCCGTTTTCTCATATCGTCGATTTCCCACTGCTCCCACATTTGTCGCATTTGAGCCCGTTCGGCTTCCAGCTTTTCTTTCGACCAAAACTTCATTGCCTCATGTTCATCAAGCTGTGCTTTCAAAGCTGCCATCAGAGTTTTTTTCTTTTCACAGACTATCTTCACTTCCTCATCATCATCTTTCATCAAAGCATGTTCTTTGTCTTGGTCTATTAAAGCCAACAGCCTCCGCTCCTCTTCAGCCTGCTCGCATCTAATTTTGTGAAAATAAGTAATTTCAAAACATTCCCCTAGATTTTCATATTATCTTATCATAGTCAATATTTGCATATTGAAATGAAAAATTATTTACTTGATAAGTTCCTTTTCAGCCAACTGAGCCTCTCGAATTGCCTGTACTTTAGCTGCAAGTATGACTTTATTAACAGTGCGCACTTCAGGTTCATCATTTTTGAGAATCTTTTCAGCCCGACAAATTACTTCTTCCATATCCTGTAACAACAATAGGATGTAATTCTAATAAAATAAATTTAACTCTGCTCAAGGAACTTCAAAAGAAAATTAACCTCTTGAGCCTCGGGGCTTATTGAAGCATTAAACTTGTATTTGTCTATCAATCTCAATTCATCGGCAAACTCTTCACATCTCATCTTGGCCATGTTTTTACATCTTAACCGCTGTTTGCACTCCTCCTCCTGTTCTTCTTTGGTTTTGACCTTGACCGAGATAGAGCAAAGTACATAAACAAATTTATTTATTTAGGATCTAGTCATTTACTTTGTGTACTACTTATTCTTCATTTATCTAACAAATACTGCCAAATCTAATCAATCAAATAAAAACTGTTTACAATAGCTTCTGTGATGACACGTCCATACTCGGTATTAGACAGTACGTACGGATGCTCATTTTTCAGCTCTCCGTGTACATAAAGATTTCGCACACTGTCCGGATCGTAAACGACAACTTTTTCTTTGCACTCGTCCCATGGCGGAGGAATGGGACAGCAACATCGAGCCATCATGCAAAAACTGCATATTTCTTGCAAACAATGATATAAACATTTAAACCCACTTCAAGCTAAATAAAATTATTTATATATGGTTGATCAAAGCTAGTTTTATCATCAATCCATTTAACTACACCGATTTTATCATTGTATGTAATGAATCCAACTAAATAATACTTTGTCTTGGGACTTTTCCTCGATTAAAAAACTGCCTCGGATTAGGTTTTCTGTCCGTTCCTCTTGGTCTACACCTATCAATGCAGGGATGACGGGGAGGACATGGATCCGGGACGTATTGATGACGAAAAGCAGATTCGTATTCAGACCAACCGAATGGTTTGGTGTAATTATCATTCCTTCCGGGTATTGCAGCTGCAAACTGTAAAAGTTGGTCCTATATTAATCTCTTGATCGTACCGAGTACATGTAAATAATTTGGTGAATAATTAGTAATTAATTGGCAAGCGAATTTATGATTGTGGATTACTAACAACTGTCGTTTTCCCCATATCCACCGGAGGATTGCACTTATCGGGCATCCACTTAGAGAAAGGCATTATTTATTGGCGGAATTTTTTCGTAGTTTACTTTGTAAAATAAAAATCACTGGAATTGATAAAAGTATTTTGGGATCGTGCTTTAAAATTGCAGGTCACAGCGTTTTTCAAAACATTTTGAGAACAATCTTCATGTTAGTAATTTCAAAAGCGTAAAAATATCGACCACATTTCACTATAGGCAGGGATAAGCAGGGTGGAGTAGAATTCGTTTCTCCATGATATTGAACAAACATCATTCAGCGAGAATCTCATAATCCATAGTAACATGAAGAAGAAGAATATTAAGCTTGAGTGTGGTATACAAATGCACGTACATAATAATGTCTGTACACTCGTGTAATAGTATGTGAAGCGACACATCTTTTTAGCGTTTGGTAGTAACTACACGAATTTGAACTTTTTATTGCTTTTTATGCAACATTTGAAGTACAAATAGGAAAATTGTCGCTAATGATCATACCTTGTGGGCTCTTATGAAGGTATATAGAATTTTGAGCACAATTTTGAATTGGGAATATTCCGGCAGCTGAGACAGATTGTCCCAAGTAAATACTCCAACTTTCAGTACATATATGTCACAGAAAAAAATACCACTATAGGATTAGGCCCGCTATGGATGAGATGAATAACTCTTTTTCTACCTGCATATGAACCTATTTGTTATATATGATTAATTGTATATACAAATACCACGAATCCTATTGTCTTACCATCATCATCAAGCTCAACAGGACATGAATACATTTTACAAAATATAGCAAAATGCTCTCGGAAGGTTGCTAGTTGAAAATGAAATTGTTTTACTGTTAAATATTATGAAAGTAAATATTAAGGACCAAATTTTATGGCTGTCGTTGTTTACAGTTCCAACTGGATAACACTATTATCAGAATATTCGTTTCTTCCATAAGATAACGTAAGGGCTCCATCCATACTATATCCTTAGATTACATAACATCATTTTTACTATTTATTATATACAGGTTACTTTCGTTCGAAAATATTGAATATCAGCTTTTAATGAGGTCATGGTTAAGGACTGCGGTTAAGACCGTGTAGATATTTTGTCTCTTATCTTGAGACCTTAAGGGAAAACGATAGCTCAGTACATAATGAAAATGTATGAGACTTCCTAAACCCATCTTACGCGCCTGATTGGCTCATTCATTAGTAAGCCTCATTGATATGTAATATGTTGTGCGTGTTTGTAATATCGTGATGTACATACGATGACAATAATAATACGCATGTATAATATGTAGTACTTGGAAGTAATTAGGGAAGGGTAAAAGTCTGATCCGACCGATTGTGCTCAAGTTCAAAGATAATATTGACATTAATTACATACTAATTTCATTTTCCTTTAGGAGCTGCGTGTGTTGAAACCGGAATATGCTATCCATTTATGGGTATTAAACTACAATGTTATGAATATATTATTATATATTATTTAGGTGAGTCATGTATTATGTGCAATCACACTAATCAGGGATAGTGATATTTATTTAAATAGGGTTCAAATATTTTCTTGTCAATATGTGGGCATAGAGTATTATCTTCTCAAGATTGTGGTACCTTTAAGTGTAGTGATTACCGATGTCGTTTATTTCGGTTAGGAAACAGTCCAAAGCATATAAAATCCAGTTTGGAAACACAAGGCTCATTAGTGAAACTTCCTCCTACATAGACTCAACTTCAATCTGCTACTTGTCCCTATACTCATTTTTTCAGAAAATTAAGTAATAATGGCTAAAACTTTTCTAATATTTTCCTGCGTTTTGGTTTACATAAGCCTCAACAGTTTTGTTGAAGGTATAGGATTTTTTGGATTTGGATCACCAAAGCTAATGGAGAGAGATGAAGATCCAGAAGAACTTATCCGAGGAACTCCCTTCAACAAGCAGTGTAAAAAGAAGCCAGAATTGGGTCGCATGACAAAATTGGAGGTCGTCCCATGTGAAGGAACCGATAGATGTGATCTAGTCAAGGATACCAATGTGACCTTAAAAATTGATTTCGAAGTTTTTAAACCAACCCAAAAAGTTTTTGGAAAGCTTGCCGGGGTCATATTTTGGGGTGCAGCAGTTCCATTCGGGGAACCTGAAGTAAGTATTCCGTAAAATAATATGATATCTCAATTGACTATATCTGTGTTACATCTTCTACTATGCTAAATTTTTCTGCAATTAATTTTTATATCGACTTATGGTGTGTATTGACCAGCGAGTTTTTCAAAGAAGGATCTACAGCAGAAAAAATTAGTTAATCTGCATCATATTTGTATAAACGATACTAATGGTACATTCTTTTTGATTTCTTAAGAACTTGTGTCTCTCCCCACAAATTGAGTGCCCACTTAAGCCAAATCAAACCTACCACTATGAGAGAGTAGTTGAAGTGAAAAGTTACTACCCATCGACCAAACTGGACGTCAGCATTACAATCGAAGGGGACGATGGACCAGTAGCCTGCGTGCTCATTCCAGTGCAAATAGTAAAATCTTCAAAAACCGAATCATCTGGATTGGACACCGAACCTTCTTACTCGTGGTTTTAGATTTCCATATTGTCATGTTCGCTCTATTTACTTAGCTAATCTGAATAAAGACCTTTTCGAATATGTATTAATAAAAGTTCTTGTCTGTATGCATGTCACTTTTACAATTATTTCTCTTGTACCGTATTTATGGGCCAATAAATGCATGAATTATCTGTATGGAAGGACTTATTTGTTCATTTTCACTGGTAACTTCCATGTGCCTTTGATTACAATGATCTTGACCTTGCTTTATCCAGAAAATTATTGAAAATCCCGGATCAGTAGTATGGCAATTAATAATCTTCCAATCTAAAATCTCTGTGGTTCATATTGAACTAATCTTTCAATAATGATCAGATATTTGTTATTGCACATAATAAAATTGTAGAGCCCGTCATAAAATTTAGTGAAGACACTATTTCGTTGGCACCTTTTGTCATTCCTGTTTTTATGTATTCGATGCAGATTGGGCAGATAAGTAAAGATTTTCCTTGGTATTTTCCAAACTAAATGGAAATATTATTATAAAGACTTTGACAGTTGTACGATAAGTGCATAGGATGTTATTGCAATCCTCGCCCGCTGTAATGGTACACTTATGTCATAAATCAAATAGATTAGAAGATATTGCATGTATGCCACACAAATATGTATGTTAATAATAGAATACTAAAATTGTCGGTAGTCGGTCGCAGCTCATTAAAGCGTGTGGATTAAAATCTTAGAGATAAGCCGATACATATTGCATGAAATGAATGTGAACATCATAACAAGATTTTGTGGATTTTAGTGAACTACTGGAGATGGATAATATTATTGACTAACCCAATCCGTTACCACTGTATTCACAGTTGGCTTGATTACATTTCTTTGGTTATCACGTATTTCACACATGACTACATTATTATGGCCTCTTCCTTTGAGTCACGGTCGAGGTTACCCGGTTCTCTCATTGTAAAAATACCTTTGAGAATGGAAGGTCAAATAACCCAGCGGATACTATTTTAGAACATTTTTATTTTCAGTACATTTCTTACAAAATATGGTTCATATTTCAATGTTAGTATCACATTTTATCTTTTACTGCGTGTTTTCAGTTCTTGATTCACGTAAGTATTAAGTATACTAATTCACATCTAGTGTTTGTGTCTCAATTTTTGAACATTAAGAACTTATCAAAATATCTATTGTCTACCTTATTTTAGACGCGGATAAAAAACCAGTTATCGACCAGATTGGGGTTAGCAGAACAACGGAATCCGTTAATCAAGAATCAACTTTGCCTACTATAGAGGATGATAACTTAACTGAATCGGACGCCAATTTTACAAGACCAATTGATCCCTGCATTGCACAAGTAACATGTTGTCTGATTTGTATTTCCAGATTTGTATGAAATATTTCTTGCTTATTTCAAAAAAGGTTTATTTTGAGCAGAATTGTTCCTCAGAAAACGGACCAGATGTTGTCTACTGCCCGGAGAAAAACGAAAATGATACTGTCTTAGGCTACCTGGAATTTCCGAAAACACCAGCAACCGTTGATGGAACCAGTGTCAAAATAGCATGTCCTTCTGGATTTCTGGATGATGGGATGCAACCTATCTTTGAAACAATGGGAACAGATTTTCCCAGTACAGCCATGAGGGAAGCTTCGAGTGGTGTCTTCAGAATATGTCAACTGACACAAAGTGTATTTGGCGAGGAAGGAAATATTGGGCAATGGGTCCCACCTCCAAATAGTGGAGGTGCACAATATTCCGCTATCGACTGTCGAATGAAGGTTTGATTGATTACTTAATAGATTAATATTATTATCATCAATGGAAGTAGATCTAATATCCTAAATTGGTTTAATATCCATAGGGAGCTGATATGCTAGGGGAAGTATTTGCCAAAATGGTTACAACTGTGAATGAGTACAATTATAAATCTTTGTTGCCGCAAATGCAAAGAATATTGGACAATGCTTATAATGATTACACATTAGCGACATCGTTAATTGGGAATATAGCTAGTGTTCTTGAAGGACAGCCAATGCCACCATATCTCTTTCAATTATTTCTCAATATGCTGGATGACTACGCAAGAAGTGTGAGTCTAAAACCCGGATATCGAGTAAGAATTAATACCTCGACACTTTCCTTGGAAGCAGCCCTTTTCCAAGAAGACACAGAGGAAATTGAAACAAACTCTTATTACTCGCCAAACTATGCTAATTCTTCATTAAGTATTAATCTTCCACTTGAAATGATAAAAGTGGCTAGTGACCAAAATGTTTCGGCCAGATTGCAAATAACTGCCTATAGCTCTAAAGTATTTTCTCAGTGGAACGGAGAGGAGTCACTCCTGTCGAATGAAACTGATGACATTTCTCCCCGAAGCGAAAAAGAATTTACAGGCCAATACCGAATAATATTGGCAAAATTTGTAGGAGCTCAAATTGAAAACTTGACCAATCCTTTCATATACAAATTATCAGTCGACACTACCGGAGCAAGTAATTGGAGTTGTGTTTATTGGAACGAAACAGGTAAAACACCTTAACTTGCAACAACTAAGAAACCTAAATCTTGTATCTACATAAAATCCTATGGTTTATATTGCGTATTTACTGATTAAACAGATGAAAAATGGATATCTGATGGAATCAATACAGTAGTTTTGAATGAATATGAAATACAATGCGAGTCTTCACATTTGACTGCGTTCTCTGCAATCCTAAATCCAGTCCCATTTCCTGGGTCTGATATTTCCCCAATAACAGCAGAACATAATAGGATCTTAGGGACTTTATCGTCACTCGGATCCGCATTAAGTATAGCAGGATTGTTTATGACTGTATTGACCTATGGACTTTTCAGGTATAGTTTGTTGATCGCCTCGGGTGTATTATAATTGACATACAAATAACTTCAAGCAGAACTGACAATTTAAAATTAATCATTAGATGTTTACGGAAGGACCGATCCAACAGAGTTCTTTTCCATCTCTGCCTTTCACTACTACTTCTTCATTTGATGTCAGTGACATCAGACAGATATTTGTGGAATGACAAATGTTTCGTTCCTTCATATCTGCTTCATTATCTGCTACTTACATCATTATGCTGGATGCTTGTCGAAGCTCTGCACATGTTTCAACTGCTAATTTCCGTTTTCGTCAAGCCTGAAGCCCATTTCTTACTTAAAAGAGCAGCATTTGCTTGGGGTTAGCAATTCTTTTCATTTTCGATCGTACTTTTCGCATTTATTGAATCTCATATTCTATTGTGTAAATATTACAGGATTCCCGTTGATTATCGTGTCAATTTGTGCAGGAGTAGATTCCGATGTGTATTACAAAGGGAGAGATAATTTGTGCATAATTGCCGCATCTTTAAACCCTGCCTTGTACTACACAGCTTACTTAGGACCTGCAGTACTGATACTGGCAATAAATTGCTTTGTTTTCTGTCGCATTACAAGTGTCCTTTATAGACAAGGAGTCAGCAGTAGAAATCAACGGTTGATGACCAGCACTCTCAACCAAACTGGGCTAATGGATTGGAAACAAATCAAGAAAACAAGAACCGTGGTCATTTCTCCGACACAAATCAAAGGGGCTCTCACTGTAATGATCCTTGTTGGTGTTGGCTGGGTCCTGGCTCTTTTTGCTATTGGACCTTTTCAACTCTTCTTCACGTACCTTTTCGTGATCTGCAATGCTGGACAAGGAGTTTTCATTTTCGTATTCCGTGTTCTCCTTCACCCTTTGGTAATTAACCACTAGATTCAAATCCGCAAATTGTATACATTGCAATGTATATACAAGTAAGTGATTTTCATGCAAGTATTATGCTTCAGGCTTCCAGGACTTGGATGAAGGTACTTTTTGGAATCCAGTCGGATCAGGGCAGCAGCACATCTTCATCTTTACGACTTAACAATAAGCGACAAAGCATGCAGTCATTTTCAGTCTCTCCTACATTTATTTCTGCCTCCAGTTCTGCTGAAAACACTTTGACATCTTCAGATCCTATGTCAGCAAAATTGGCCAGCAATCTCGCGTCCATGCTGCGGGAATCTGAGAAGTCAAATTCCAATCTGTCAAAAGTGTAGTGTGCCAATCGCTCTTTTCCAGTTATAAAATACCCGTGTACCATTATATCCTAACCTGACTATTGTATGCACCAAAATCAAAAAGCACTCCCTTCACCATTCTATTCTGAAAATTATTGATTCCATATTATCAAAATCATTTCATATTTTAAATGATTAATTCCGCTCTTGATTCTGGACAACCTGGAAACTATTTAACTGCTGAACTATAGACTGTAGGTGCACGTTTTCAAAGTATTGCATTGCACTGTACATATCTATATAAATATTTAGAGTTCAGACAAATTATGTGATAATGGACGTGTACATGTATTTTTAAAAACTGTAAATGCCACATAATGTTCTAGTAGTATTCATTGGTAAATGGTAATAATGTTATTGCATTTGGACGAGAAAGACTTAAATTACTACTAATTCCAATTTCTATATGATTATGATAAATGTACTGTAGTATATGTGTACATCGTCCAATAATGCCTTCGACTTTCTGACCCTTGCTTGAATACAGATAGCTATACCAGTTTCTTTTTAGACTGACTAAAATCCGATTGCAAACTAATATCAAAAACAATATTGAGAAAATGATTCATATTAGCATAGTATTTAAGTATTATTAGTTTTACTCAAAAGTACAATCTTCATTGGTAGATTCCCTGCTTGTAAACTATGATCACTAATATTATAGACACGTTGAACATGTTGAACCTACTTATACTGTGTGTGTAATAAATTATTACGTGCTATTATTTTATCCAACAGTTAGCTGATTCATGTTGGAGATCTGTAGAATGTTTTACGTTACATACCAAGGTATACAGATTTTAAGCAGGATTAGAACAGTGCTGTGAATTATGAGCTATTATGTTAAGTTGAATACGTTGAGTGCTCCACGCTCCAAGTCACCTAAGCATGAAAGTATCATAACAAAAATCACCCTCTTAAGCTAGAGATTGAGATGTGTATGATTATACAGTTAAACTACACTACACATTAGTAATTAGAGTTGGTTCGTGTGTATGCGATTGTTACAGTAAGTGCATTGATTGTAATACGGAAATAGCTTAGCAAAATATACACTTGTACACAAAATAACATTATATTGATCGTAAACACACTAATTAGTAGACACACTCACTCTCTGCACAAACTTGCGCAAAAGATGCAACAGCAAGACGAAAGTGCAAAGCAATGTACATCAAGTGATTATGGCATTCCGTTGTCTTGTTCTTGTCATCATTGCAGAGTTACAAGAAAAACAATGAGAAATAATGTACACGTGATGTAAAAGTTAATGCATGGGCCATACCTGATTTTATCTCAAGATGTGCAAATGTACTACAGGAATTTATAACTTCATGAATGATGCGTGTTATTGTTTTCTAAGAACCACTGTCGTAATTATTATTTGGTTGTGTGTATGAATTCAATTTTCTGTAATAATCACTAAAAATGTGGTGCACAAACAGACATGGGTGTGAGATGGATAAAGGAAATCTTAAAAAATATTTATAAAATCTTAAGAGATAATATCTTCTGTTCATATCTTTATTTCAATAATGTAAAATGCTTATCTGATATATAAGATATGTAGTAAGTAGTTCTGAGGAAATAATATGATGATGACTGGTTTGTTGCCTGAAGCAATGCTAATGGTAAAATGCGAAAACCTGTCATAATTTAGGCTAACTCGAATCCATGTACCTAGCTGTGTACGTGAGTTGCTAGTAAAAAGAGGAAGTCATTTTGAACGAGCAGTCAAGAAGACAATTACGTTAGCTGTTTAGTAGTTGAAGGAAACGAAGCACAACACAGGCAATGTACATTACATACAAAAGGAACGTATATGTATGCATAACGCATTTTAGGTAGTAAGTGGTGTAGTGGATACGATATAATATTTGTAAGAGCAAGAATAAATGAAATCTCTTGGCCTAAATCGTAAATTATTCTCCAAACATAAAAAATAGAGTTGCACCTTGTGCAGATCTTAGGGACATTGCCCACTAGTGCGACTACGAAAACAAAGCAATTGCATTTCATTTGTATTTTTCTTATTCCTTTCAGAGAATTCATTCGTCTGAGTTATCGTGGAAGAGAGAGGTGGAATCTGCATAAAGAATTATTGATAGTTAAGGTAGGTAATTGTTAATGTCAACTCTACTATGTGTTGTAGAGTTGTTATTCCTTCAGTGCACCAGTTGGCGGAAATAAAATTTCAGATTAACAATGGCCGAAGTCGAAATTTCAGAGAAAACCAAAGATATTGCTAATTTTCTCATACATTCTTTGCACTGTGTCTTAGCTTGGATTATTTTTGTGAGTGTAGTACTTCCTTTATGTGCAACTGTGTTTATTCCTTTGTTTTTGTGGAAAATATGTGTTGTAGTTCCTCTAGCTAAAATGCTACGCCCAGATTTCATATCTCCTTTAGACCCTTTCGATGGAGTTTTGGCCACCGACAATTTCTATGGGAAGTCTTTCAGTAGTTTAGGAATTTCAATCTGTCTTGAAGGAGTTGTCGACTATGAAAAGGTAATTTTAACTCCGATGGTGAATATAGTAACAGAAAATTAAGATCAACGAACTTCACTCATCAGTAATTATTTGGTTGTTTCAGTTTTGTACAGAATTTCAGAACAATGTTCTGGACTCAAGAAATTCAAATGGGAAACGAGTGTTTGATAAAATGTTCCTCGTCCCTGTCCCATTCATGGGATACTACTTTTGGAAAAGAGCACAGAATTTTAATATTAAAGATCACATCCGTCAAGTCAATAAATACACTAGTGAGAAGGATTTTCAGAGATACTGTGGAGAATGGATGACAGCTCCTTACCAGCAAGGAAAACCTCTATGGGAAATTCTTGTGCATACAAATTACGCAACCAATAATTCAGCAGCAACTGTGAGAATTCATCATTCGGTATCTGACGGGTTAACATTAGTCAAAACTTTTGATGCAATGACGAAAATGCCTTCCCTTCCTAATTTCACTGTCAGAAAACAGGATAAGAAATCTTTATGGACTAAAGTAAGAGTCTCTTCATAACAACATGTGGTCACATTTTCTTAATCACTTTGGACATTAATTATGGATGTATCTGTGTGTTTCTAGATTAAATTAATTCTACAAGCTCCACTTGTCCTTGGACATCTCTATTATGACAATATTTTCCATTCAGATTGGTTTACTAAGGCAAAAAAGAGTCAAGAAGCTGTTATGTCATGGACAATTATACCTAGAGAGGATATCCGAGCAATTCGACATCAAACAGGATCACATTTTGCAATTGTGGGAATGTCACTTTTGGCAGGCTCCCTAAGAAAGCATCTAAAAGCCAATAATCCCGCAGAAAAGTTTGAGGGGAAAAACATGAGAATTTTGGTGCCACTACCATGGGCAAAGCATCCTAATGATAAAATGGTCAATCAATGGTAAGAATCCCCAGTTTTTACATGGAAATATTCTACCTTCACATATATATCTTCGAAAGTATAGTCTTACTGTATATTTTTGTTTCAGGACCATGGGAATTGTCAAAGCTCCTTTAAACTACAAAAATGCCAAAAGTTGGTTATCAGAAATCCAGTCTGATTTTATTTCCGAGATACAATCCGGAGCACCTCTTTATAGTCGCTACTCTGTCCCTTTCATAACTCTGCTGCCTGCTCCGATACTGCGGCTCCTTTTAAATACAAACTGGGGAATGAGTATTTCTTTTACAAGTGTACCTGGCTCTAATACCGACTCAGATTTGTACCTAATGGGACACAAGCTCACTAAAATGATTCCATTATTTGGTCTACAATACAGTCAAACTGGTAAGAATTTTCATACCAAATCCGATTTTAAACTCCCTAAACCATGATATCTAATTTCTTCTGTGTATTTTAAAGCTGTAACAGCGTCAGTATTTACGTACAAAGATCAAGCCCATTTTACAGTATTGGCCAACAAAGATATTGTGCCTGATCAAGAGTCCATGGATCGTCTTGTTGATGTTTTCCTACATGAAAAGTTACAGGAACTTCTTTCAGATGACAATAATATTTGCAAAGATAAAAATGCCAGTTTACACAATAAATTATACGGTAAAAAGGTAGACTAATGAATGTATTTAACCAAAGTTCGTGACATATCCAAACTAATTAGCATAAACACACTAATTAGTACTTAACCTTTGTACACCTTTCATGTTAATGGGAAACTAATTTATTAAAATCGTGATTTATGATACTGACGGTTTAATAATAATGTTGTTCCCTTCGTTTGTACTTTTTTGCAACTTATTATGCTTAGGTATGCAAAAGAAGCATATTTTGTAATTATGCATTCAATATCTCTTTGTTTCCAACAAGGCTAGGTATAAGTATATTTTTGTGGTAGGCTAGACTAGATATAGCAAAAGTTCAATTTCACATTTTTAAATTGGCGATAGTCCATATTTTTATGATTTCGATGGTAAGTTTAAGTAACAGTGGACGAGGGAAATTGTTTAATAAAAATGCAGCGATACCTAATGTGTAATTACACTAAGCCAAATGGATAGTAATGGAATTTTACTTTGTAAGAGTCCAATGTAAAAAATGTTTTGCTTTGTTTATTTATTTGCAATTCAACATTTATATGGTAGGTAAGTAGGTAGCGATTAGCGATGCTTGGTACATGAGCATACTGAAGACGAACTTTGATATTTATATTTATTATTTAGGTCGAATGGTTGGATTGTTTGGATTATTGACACAGCTAACAATGATACAACTGATGCATTATAGAGTGTGGAACTTCATTGGCTTATCTAACCCAAATTTCGTATCAAACTTTTGTTAGTGATACAAGGGAATGTGAATATGACAAAACCGCAACTGCTATTCGGTATGTCAAATTCATACTCAATGGAACTTGTGGCATTCAACTTCAATTGCAATTGTGATTTACACCAGCAGCGCATCGGATAATAAAGTTTATAATATTACTAACATATCAATTATTCAGCGTATATCTAGATTTACATGTTATCGATTCAATAAGAATAGAATAGGATATAATCTAAAAACCTACTCCGAATAAAACTATTAAAAGCTAACAGGTGTGAGTTCCCTAGGGGTCTTCTGAAATCATCGTCAATCTTTCGTATTAGAAGGGGAAGTGAGTATGTCCTAAATATGTCTGTTTTGACAATGAAATGGATTTCTATTACTTCTGCGGTAAGGGAATCTCATGGTTTTTAATTTTAAAACTTCCGATGCAATATTAAAGAAACTAATTTTTAATTGCGGTCGTGCCTTGAATTTAATTGATCTTTATTTAGATTTGGTCTGTATGCATTTGTCTTGGTATTATCGCTCAAACTCTCGATGACGTCATTCTTCCAGTGCCTCTGTTGTTCTGTAGACTGATAGGGACTCTTTTAGCCACAAGTCAATTTGTTTGTTCAATACTGGTCTATTTCCAACTCAAACAGGTTATTTATTACTGTAACACACATTTTTCTATATAAAGAAATATTATAAAGTTTGCTTGTATGAAAACTATAAGTGACACTGCCAATTATCGCAGTTACATTACAGGTAGTAAAATACAAACTATTTTTTAGAAATCAAGACTATGGGGAATTCCATTCTACATGTTTACTACAACTGCGTTTTGTCTCACAGTAAACTATATCACATATACAAGCCTTCGAAGAAAATACAGTATAGAAGATGAAAATACGCCTCAATGGGATATATCTTTCATTGATTTTGGTATGGCCGTTGATTTTGCAATTTTTATCATATTTCACCTAGTCATCATATTTGACTGTGATAGCGAGCAAGATGACACGGATTCCAATAATCATCAGAGACAGTCGACAATTCCTTACCGAGTATTTACAATTGAAGCCCACTCTGGAAAATCATGACATATATTATTGTTATAGCGTAGCAGTAGATTTTTGGATAAATAAAATTACACTAATAATTCTACTCATATTATGCGTTCCATTTATGATGAACATTTGTACTATCCTACAATTAACATAAATCCACTCACAACACTCACTAATCACAAAATAGCCTGTGTCATATAATATGTTTGAAGTACGTGGATGGACCATAAAATGAACAGATAGTATGTATATAATAGAATGCAACTGAATACTGAATCTACTTATTTTAATCAAGTAAATTATTTTTGATGTGATTATCATATCATTACAAGTTTACTGCATTTAATTTTAGTTGAATTGAAAATTAGGAAAATGTGCAATGGATGATTAGAAGACAAAATTCATTTTCATAATATTATGTCCTGAAAGATGATAATACATATGTACCAATACGCAAAATACGCATACACGGCTACTAAAAGTATTGTATCACAAATGCAAACAGTGGAAACACTTGCTTATACATAATTCTTATTATTTGCTGGAGAAACACTTGTCTGGGACAGATAAATGTTAAAGTAAGCCATTAAATGCTGTCTACACAGGACTACACTCTGTTCATAAAAACAGGTTTGGTTTCGATGAGATATAAAAAAATTTAACGACTGATGAGCAAACGCATGCGTTTATTTTGAGACAAAAACTATGAAGCACAAACAAGCTAGGAGGGAGGCAAAGCCGGAGCTGAATCCCGGATTTACACGAACAGAAAGGAGCAACATTTAAAACTTAACCTTTATAGTTGCAAATTGGAAAACAAACAGACCATCTCGCACAATTTTGAGTAATTAGATTTAAAATAGCAAGGATGAACAGGAAAGTGTCACTAGAAATACAAAAACTGAAATTTTTTTACATTTAATCAATTCTGTGTTATTATCAAGCCTGAAATTAAGCATAAACGTAGCCAATACTGCAGAACGAGAGTAGAGCAAGGAAAAAGCACATGTTAAAGCAACTACTTTCATATAGCTACAATATACATGACTGCATACGTGTTATAAGATTGAAGTTCTCATGCAACGCTAAAATATAAATGTTTCGTTGAAGCTTTCGATAGTTATTCTGCGTATGTCAACATTGCTAATATTAAACTGATAACTATTCCATCATCCAACGATTAGTCATCTCCATTGGTGTACACTCATCGTATTTTCTTATCAATCCTGTCATAAAGCAAATAAACAAACTGTAAATGGGAGTTAGTATCTAATGTTACCTTATTATTCATTTATCCCTTGTTCTTTCAAGTCAACTGGACTGTGATTTCAATTTTAAGCAAGCTGACTTCTGTCAAGGTAAGGTTGTTCTATTGTTTAGTACCTCTGCATCGCATATAAATCACATTACTGCAGTAAATAAGACAATATATATTATAGCTACTTAAAAAATGATGGGAAAACAGTCCGTATCATTATTTACATATCTCAAAACAACAAAGCGCTAGAAGGTACTGTGCAAAACAGTAAGCTATTTCGTTGCATAGTTAGCTATAATATGAAGTATAATCATAATAGTATGGATGCAGAATTCATTACACAGTGATCTGGCATTGAATTGTAAAGCCATTACATCATGGCCAAGTCTGTCTGTGTAAAGTTCTGTCGTATAAAACACAACTACCCATATAAGTGAACATAACATGTATGAATTTGCATGTAATGTATATGTCTGTAATTGTGTATGTAGGTATATTAAATGAACTCTCTGGCCCTGAGATACAATTTGTTGTTATTAGAATTCACAGAGAGACATAATATTAAATTACATAAGGCCCTTGCTACTTCCATGTCAGTGTTTAGCTAACATTTACAACTGCGGACACTATGGTAGTTAAAGTTTTGTAATAATTCTGCATATTGAACCTGATATGGTTTAGCTATTAATTTAGTGTCTCAAGCCTCGAGGATTGGACTAATAATACATTATGTGTGCAGTTAAGTAGTAGGTTTGTGTTGCCTTGCCTAGAATTAACCGATAATGTTAATATGTACGTGTGTTGACAAAAATTCGTTTATAAACGACAGAAGTCATATTTCATACAGTTATCTCATTAGACAAGTAAGGAAATACCTAACTAACCACCACATAGATACAGACACAATCGTATATTGCACTCATTACGTGAATTCATTGTTATACTGGTTATATCTACACAACTGAGGAATTAGGCGACAGAGACAGACTAAATAATTGTATATATTTCCACTTATACATGTTACACATGCACTGAGGAATTACATAGCACATACTAGGGTTTACTAAATTGTTCAGATGGATTACTGTGATGGACTGATCGACTAACGTTCCTGGTGCACGCTCGGAGTTTTTTTATTGTGGCATATTTCTGTTCAGAGCTAAAGCCTCTGCTTAACTCGTAAAATCATAGACATCATATTGTATGTAGAATTTTAAAATGTACTCCCCACTATAGACATATCACTACTACATAATAGCCTTATATAGTTTAGCTAAAGATTCTACTCAGAGTTAACGTTCTTGAAAGTTGAATTGCCTTGCTTCAATGCTTAAAGAGGAATTAGTAGCCTTTTGGCTATAGACTTGCCTTGAGTCGTCTTGAATATTGAGAAACGTTCCTTTCACTTAAGAATTATACCTCTGCCAATTGGTGTATTCAATAGTGTACTTATACAGAAAGAGTCGACATTCATTTCTACACGTGCACATTTATTATCATCACAAAATAGTTATCGGTCATTGTTTCTTTTTTAATTTAGACAAGTGAGAAAGAAGAAATTATTTTTGGAATGTGATGTGAAATAATTTACACGAGGCCTTTATAAGTGTTCAGTTCGGTGTTTCGGAATAAGAGACTGTCCAAATGACAACGAGCTATAACTAGAGTGAAAAATATTTACAGTGCAACATAACATATCAGATAATTATAGTACAATGGTTTGGGGAAGTGATATTGAGTTATTCAAGAGCCAGGACTATGCCAGCCTGCGAAGAAAATATATGGAGACAAGTACATTATTTCAGGATCCTCTGTTCCCACCTAATGAGCACAGTCTCAATTTGTCTAAGACTTTGTATGGAACAGTAGTGTGGAAACGACCTACGGTAAGAAGTAGACACTATTATTAGTATTTATTATAATATTCATTCCATTTCAAATCATGTAATTCAGATTTATTCAATCAATGTAGAATTTTATTTCAATAAATGCATAGGTGCAGAATTTGCAACGTCCTGAAATTCTAATTAGTATGCAATTTTTTAGGAATTGTGTGAGAAGCCGCAACTTTTTGTGGATAAGGCAAATTCGAAAGATGTAACTCAAGGGAAATTAGGGAATTGTTGGTTTGTGGCCGCATGTGCATCTTTAGCAACTGTGAAACAACTGTGGTCACAGGTAGTGCCTGAGTATAAACTACAGGAATGGGATGAAATGCGAGCCGACCAATACGCTGGGATCTTTCATTTCCGTTTCTGGAGGTTCGGGAAGTGGGTAGATGTGGTTGTCGATGACCTTTTGCCGACTATCCATGGACAGCTTATATTTTGCCATTCGACGGCTGAGAACGAGTTCTGGAGTGCTCTACTCGAGAAAGCCTATGCCAAGTAAGTTTCTCCAGCTTCATAAATCTCTGACATTTTAATCTGAAAGACAACAACGGATTTGAAAGGCTTGTCGGCTCTGTTTTCTGTCCGTCCAATTTAGCAAATGCAAAGAGTAGCACAATGGAGCCAAGTCAAGGAACTATTATTGCATATTCCAATTAATAAAGATTCTATTTGCTATACATTTATGTACACACGTTGATTAATACTTCTTTTATTCGCAGACTTTGTGGATCTTATGGAGCTATGGATGGAGGTATATTTAGAATTACTTTTAGTTCTTTTTAATATTCTGTTATTAGGCTAAATTTTTATTCTTAAATTGCCCATTGAGTTTTCTGATATATTTATTGTGCAGGAAACCTTTGCGACGCTTTGGTTGACTTTACATCTGGGATTTCTGAGATGATTATTCTTCGTGAAGGTTATGAGGACGAAACGAAAAGGAACCAACTTCGGAAACAATTGCTACGAGAGCACGGCGAACATGCTCTCATGTGTTGTGCCATTAGTGTAAGCGAAATGCTCTGCATTGACGAAACTCAAGCAAACAGCCTATTATCCTAAAGAAATAACAATAAAAACGCTGCATTTTTTTCTAAATATCAAGTCAATTTTGCCCATATAAAGAAGGCAAACGCTTGTAAATGACATTGCTATTAAAGTACATGACAAGCTTTTGCATACATAATGTTATGCAAATTGTAGAATTGAGTTTGCACTTAAAAGTATAGACTTCACTATACTATTTATATGCTTACACTCTAAAGGTTTCTTTCCCTTCAATGGTTGACTTTGGGAGAGCAAATGATATTAAATGATTTTATGTGTAATATTTTTCCAGACATCTGACTCGGCTCTGTTTGAGAGTCGCACAAAGACTGGTTTAGTTCTAGGTCATGCTTATGGTATTACAGCTGTAAGGGATATTAATGTTGGCAATACGGGACTACTGTCTCTCTTCAAGTAAGTATTACTACGCTATGACATAATAATATTATTACTATATAGTATGTTTTGTTAGTTTAGTTTAGAATTGAGTAGTAGGCAGTGCCTACACAATATTGGTAGTAGCATTTCAATTTTAAATGTCATCTCAGTTTGTATCATTTCGTCAAATGTTAATCGGAACTGTGATATTATCTGAATGTAATAGGTCTGGAGACAAAATTACCCTTTTAAGATTAAGGAACCCCTGGGGATCAAAAGAATGGACTGGAGCTTTCAGTGATGGGTATTTCAAATATTTCATTTTAATATGCTTTAGCTTAATTACGCAAGCGAAACATTACAATTAATTCGCAAGCACAGGCAGTAGTCAAATGACATTACAGATACAGTTCCGCAGGTATGTATGCATGGCTGAATAGCTTTTCTCTGCTTTCTGTAATATTTCCTTTCTTGTCAGGATTCAATAAGACCAAGAGTAAATTACCAGAAATAAAATTTTATTGGATAAATACTAA